>BQNB010026541.1:0-58502 GCA_026074375.1 Tanacetum coccineum | reverse complement strand
CTAGATTACTAATCTAATCCTTATACTTAACTACGAGCTAAGATTATTACAACTTTGGAAGTGACCGACACTTTTCGTGTTTCCAACAGTTTGGTTTAAGGTAAATGGACACAGATTAAAGAAGTATCATGGACACGAGATTGACGAGGTTAACGAAACAATATACTTTTTTAAAACGTAGAATGGTCATGAGTCTAACTTAAAGACTCGTTAATTAACAAAAGTGCTTGTCGGGAGACAACCCGTCCTTTATTTAATAAAATTTCCTTTTTGCACTAGTTGATTTGCATGTTTCTTACTTTGTTTTACATGATCTAGCAGCTAAGAGGCAATTATCGAGGCCGACTCGACTCAAAATCATGTGGTAACTTTGCTGAATCTGTAGTAGTTATGGCATAACGAATTCAGTTTACGCCGTAACCAGTGTAGTTACGACGTAAACCATTTCCTGGTTACGCCGTAACACCTTAAAACTTAAAATTTTTACCACTTGATTATGACGTAACTACTAAGGTTATGTCGTAACCTCTTGAAATACTAAAAATTTAAGTTTTAAACATGTCTAAACCTTGTATACATAAATGGACTTTGTGGGTATGTTCTCTTGAAACCCTCACGAGACTAAACTCGTCCACTTGGGCCATCAAGTAGTTTAAAAGGCTTGTTGCATATGCTAAATGCAACCGTGATTCCTACGAAAGTGAGTTAGGTTTGTATTTTCTGTACACTTCATAATTCTTGTAGAACGATTTTATGCTTTGGTTTGTTTTGTGATCACAGGGGATAAAGAGCTTGTGGGAAGACGGAGATAATCTAAAAAAATTCACCAAATTTCAAATCTCGAAGCAATGCTCAGGGAGTTTTTTGTCTTAATTCTACTCTCTTTTTTATTTCATTTCATTAATGTACAATAGGGACACTATACAAATCAAATGGGGGGATGGGAGTATAATTAATACTTGACGTATGTTTTGCCTTCGATTCTCTAGTTTTCTTTGAAAATTATGCCAATTTTAAAATTTTTGACAAATTTTTCTTAAACAACTAGAATTAATCTTTGTCGAATGCACATTACCCTTTATTATTACTTGGTGAGATTTAAGCCTAATATTCCGTTTCCATCATATTACTCAAAAATCCACCAAAATATTGAGTGTGCCAGTAGTATTGTAGACTTTTGAACTTGGCATGTACATCATTTCGAGACCTAATTAATTAGCAGGAATAAATAGTTCAAGAAGGAAACACTTAGGAAAACACCCAAATAGCCTATATGTGTGCGTTTATCGACCTGTTACACTGACTTGTCGACCTCTCATGATAAACCCTTTTGTTGCACTCATTATTAGTGCAAAATACCCGTAGATCACCCTTGTTAAACCAATCTATGTTTTCACCCAATGTTATATGTATCGTTACACCATTTCGCCTTAACCTACCCTGTAGTCTTTATTTTCTTTGTGTTGAAATTTCTGACTACTTAAGTCCATGGTACGTGGGAATGGGAACTAAAATTTTACGCATTCGTGGAAGACCAATCAGTTATGATCTATAAAGACCCCCTATATCACCACTTTCGACATTGTTTATCTCAAATGGGGGGATGTGCGTATAATATCAGATGTTGCAGGGGCAATAATAAAAGATATAAATTCATGTAACATTTGCATATTTATCATGAAGAGAATGAAGAAAAGAGTGTGAAGCAAAAAGCCACCTATGTGCTAAAAAATTATAAATGTTTCACTAACACTCGAAAACAATATATTTTCTATCATTTTGTAGTTTTCAGGTGAAATGCAGAAAAGTGTCAAGAAACAAGGGAAAAAGGACTCAAAGTGTAAATATTTGAAGAATGTTATGACGCAACACCAAATATGGTTACGCCGTAACATATTTTAAGCAAGTACGAAGATCAAGGACAATTTTATGGCGTAACAACATATCTAGTTACGCTGTAACCATGTATTTAGAAGGAAATCTTGCCCAAGATAAGGTTACGACGTAACAACTCTTATGCTTACGTCATAACCAAGAAGATCCACAAATATGGAATGAAGATCACGTATTTATGAACATTATTTAAAGGTTACAGCGTAACACCATATCTGGTTACGCCGTAACAACTGCTTAAATATGAAATACCGTGTAAGAAGGTTACGGCATAAAACATTTATAAGTTACGTCGTAACAGGTTCGATACCTATAAATAGAGGCCTCATTCAAGCTATTCCAACATCACTTCCTCCACAGCCAATTGAAGAGGCGACAAAGGCTTCCAACCTTCAAAGAATTCCACGTGGAGTCCAAGGGAGATCACACTTTACTTACTTTTTGTATTTAATCGTTCAAATACGAATACTGTTAGAATTATGAGTTTTCAATCTATGATTTCTTCTATTTCTTACTGTGTTTCCGTTACCATGAGCGGCTAAGCACTTAAAGTGCTGGCCTAGTTATGTAATTACTATTGTTATGATATTTGTTTCCTGTTAGATTATGGTTTCGTTAGATATTCCTTGACTATCGTGTAACCCTGGGTTTTGGTAGTACGGGTGGTTTGGACCTGGCTTGCCCCATTATTAGATTACCTAGTCAATATGGGATCCAACGGGTACTAGGGAGGATCTATGACTCCGACCCTTAGTGTAGGAACTAACCGGTCACCGCACTTATCACTCAATATACTTAAAAAGCACAGGAACTCTTTCAGAGAGGGTTAATAATCTTTATAGGTTATTAGATATGTTTTGGGAATAGTTAGGAATCACTACAACCTGGATATCCTAACTCCTATACGATTTGGACTGAGTCAGAATCGCGGGAAGTATAGGATAGACTGCATAGGCATATTCAAGTCTATCGACCTTAGAAACCGCTAATGAAACCAAAGTTTAACATTGCACAAGAAAACGTTTTCATAACAATAGTAATGAAGTAACTAGGTTAGCAAGTTTTCTCTCCTGATATCTCCAACTTTATTTATTTTCAGTATTTAATTTTATTGTTATTTTAAATTTATTTCAATTCAAATCAAAAACCATTTTCTAAACGTGACATTTCAAATTAAAACTTAGCTCTTGGGACGACCTCGGATTTACCATTCTATACTACCCACGATCGAGCTCTCTGCTCGTTAGTGCGTTGTTAGGTAGATCGAGTTTTATAAATTTAAAACTTGGTAAAAATATATTTTAAAATAAAATACGCATCAATTTTTTGGCGCCGTTACCGGGGAGCTAAAAATTAGTAGTAATTTGAATTTTTGCAATTATGTCTTTTCTATCACACCAACATATTCCAATGCTCTTGGAGTCGCAACTCCGAGGTCACCTACACCTAAAACCTACTAGTTGGGGGCTATCCATAGGGTAAGACCATCACAAACATAGCAAATCCATGCTAATCACATACATTGCCACGCATCTCGATGTACGCAAGTACAATCAAAACACATGTCATTCACATAGCAGTCATAAGCACATAACATTGTCCCAAAAATAAAACCACGTTTCGCACAGTAAGAAAACACATTCAAAACAGTTTTGAGTATCATTTTCCCCCAACGGAAAAGACATAAAAAGTGGGGCTACGAGAACTCACCTCAAGCAAGGGTATCTAGCAGCAAACTCAATATCACACAAGCAAATGCAACGACGTCCGAACACGACCTAGTCCAATAAATGTTCCACTTAGACATTTATTTCCAAAACAGTTTTCAGGTTTGATGCATAGAGGTCAAATGCGCGTTGTACGGTCATCCTTAACGTTTTAGTGGTGTGATGGTTGATGACTTAGTTTCAAAAGATAACATACTTCCAACTCGTACCTTATTATAATATATATACTTATACCATTTAATATAATAGTAGAGTAATATAAGAAAATTCTTATAATAAACACTTATAAATATACTTCGGTAATTCCATTCGGTACTCTTAGTTATCATTAATTAATCATTTAGATTATAAGTAATGAAACGTTTATTTATGCTAAACAATTTTGGAAAGTTTCGTAAAAATATATTTTTCTTCTTTTTAGATTATAAGTAACGAAATGTTTATTTATGCTAAACAATTTAGGAAAGTTTCGTAAAAATATATTTTTCTTCTTTTAGTCGACGTATTAAAATAATAATATATTATTATTTTATCGTAAAATCATGTTTTGAGTAAAAATTCTAAGTGTAGACTTTTTACAAAATTTTGACATGACCCGTTCGTTTATACAACGTTTTCCAAGGTTTTAAACCTTAATTTCAAATATTTTTCCACAATTTCACCCTTTTCCGTCAACATACCAGAATCATTTCTCGCAACGTTTATCAAAGCATATTTTCCCCATAACAACTTTCAATATCATTTCATAAGTATGCTCTAATTTCCAAAAGTTCGTTAAAACTCATAAAACGACTAGTTTTCGCGCCCAATAAGGATCCCTTAAGATATTCGTATACATAAAGTACGTTTTAGGCCCAATACTAAAGCCTATTAGTAAAAATAAACCCAAAACAATACCTAACAAAATAATCCGAACCACAATAAGCCCACAATAAGCCATGGCTTATTGGGCCTATTAGGTCGTGAGCTTTATAAGCCCTAAACATCCATAATAAGCTTTCTAATAATATGTTAAGCTACGTAGTATATTCGATTATCACCATAAGCTATCAAAATAGTCCAAAAAAATACGACACACGAGGTAAATAACAAAAAACATTTTCCTTGTACTCCTCCCCTTTTCTGAGAGCTTATAAGCTCATAATAAGTCCAAAAAATGCTTAAAATAAGCCAAATAAGTCACTAACCAAAATAAGCTAAATAGTAAATAAAAGTTTTTCAACCATCACAACCACGAAAATAAAACTACAAAACCTTAACCCTATTTTCTTTGAGTTGGAACCATACACCGCACCTTATACTTTTTGTAAATTTTTTCGTGTTTGATTCTTACAAACGCACTATACACCAAGCGATCTACGCATCATTATACAATTCAAAAGTACAAGTTAAATTACAAATTTAGAAAACTAACAAAGAGGGTTTTATGAAAGCAGGTTAGGACAAAATCCAAAACCCAAAACATTGGTTTAAATATAACCCGAATACAAGTATCAACTCCAGTAAGTACTAAACTCTCATATTTTTATCAAGTGTCAAAAAATTTAATAGTGTGTATGTATTGGAAACACGACTAGACTAAGATGATATGAAGAGAGAAAATAATTGTTTTGTGTGTGTTTGAAAAGATAAATGGGACAAGGGATAATGTATAAGGAGATCAAGGACAAGACTTAGATCCGAATAATTGCCTTGTTATCCCTAAAGGGCTCTAAATTGGGGGGGGGGGGGGGGGGGGGGGGGGGGGGGGGGGGGGGAAAAACTTAAAAAAAAGAAAAAAGAAAAAAAAAAAAAAAAAAAAAAAAAAAAAAGAAAAAAAAAACAAACAAAAAAAAAAAAAAAAAAAAAAATAAGAACTGGATAAGGCATCAAGGAGGGTTCGGGTTAGTTCGTATTGTGTCGGTTTTCCTTAAAGCTCATCGTTCTTGACTTTAAAATATTACCTGAAGTTTCCTAGTATTTTTATTAGGCTTAAAAATACTTTTTCAAGAACTTAGACTATTCACATGACATATTTTCAAATTAAACTTCCCAAAATTCGTTTTGAACATTAACGGACGTGTCGGGACTCATTTTTTGGCATTTCAAGCTATTTACGAGACGAACCTCCCGGAAGATATTCAACATATATAAAATCCTATAAAAAGAATTTACACAAGCAACAAAATCACTAAATAACCCAAAATCACTAAATAACCCAAAATCACATTCATTCACCACCGTCAACACGGTACTTGTTCTAACGAAACTGACGAAAGTCAAAAAGTCAAAGGACCAAATTAGAACATTTAAATCTCAGAAAAAGGGCAAGGGTTACATTCTACCCCCCTTAAAAAGAATGTCGACTCTGAAATTCAACTACTGCTAAAACTAAATAGATGCGGATACTTTAGTTTCATTTGATCTTCACGCTCCCATGTAAATTCAGGTCCATGTTTCGAATTCCACCGAACCTTGACGATGGCAATTCTACTTCGCTTAAGCTTCTTGAACTCTCGCTCTAAAATTTTCACAGGCTCTTCCACAAAGTTCAACTTAGCATCAACTTAGATCTCATCCAAGGGTATTTGTAGTGTTGGGTCAGCCAAACACTTCTTAAGGTTCGACACGTGGAACGTGTCATGAACACCATTTAATTCCTCGGGAAACCTAAGTCTTTAGGCTACCGGACCAATCCACTCAGTGATTTCAAAGGGTCAAACAAACCTAGGTGCTAGCTTTCCTTTCTTCCCAAAGCATACTACACTCTTCCAGGGTGACACTTTAAGCAATACATACTCACCTACACTGAACTCTAAGGGTTTTCTCCTTTTGTCTGCATAACTCTTCTGACGATCATGTGCAACCTTAAGCATATTCTTAATCTGCGAGATCTTCTCAATGGTTTCTTGCACTAACTCAGTGCCTATCAATTGTCCCTCTCCAACTTCTGCCCACATAATTGGTGAACGACACTTCTTACCATATAAAGCCTCAAACGGTGCACATCTCACACTAGAATAGTAATTGTTGTTATAGGAAAACTCAACCAATGGAAGATGAACATCCCAACTTCCCTCGAAGTCTAGGACGCAAGCTTTGAGCATGTCTTCCAAAGTCTAAATAGTACGCTCACTCTGACCGTCGGTCTAAGGGTGGTAAGCCATACTCATGTCTAACTTAGTTCCTAATGCCTCTTGCATTGTTTGCTAAAACCTCGATGTGAAACGACTATCACGATCGGATATGATTGAGATCGGCATGTCGTGCCTAGCAACAATCTCATTCAAATAGAGTCTAGCTAACCTATCTATCTTATAGTCCTCACGCATAGGTAGAAAATGAGCAGACTTAGTCAATCGGTCCATAATGACCCAAATTGTGTCATGCCCACTACTAGTCCTTGGTAGCTTCGTAACAAAATCCATTGCTATTCTCTCCCATTTCCACTCAGGAATTTCAGGTTGTTGCAGTAAGCCAGATGGCCTCTGATGTTCAGCCTTAACATTCAAACAAGTCAAACACCTACTAACATATATAGCTATATCTTTCTTCATTCCCGGCCACCAATACCTATCTCTAAGGTCATAATACATCTTATTAGCTCCTGGGTGTACAGAGTACTTTGACTTATGGGCCTCATCCATTATCAGGGTTCTCACATCACCCTTCAAAGGAACCCATATTCGATCCAAGTAGTATAAGGCTACATCGCTCCTACATTTTATCATCTTATCTAGTCCTCTATGCAATCCCGCAGACTCATCAGATGCCTCCTTCTGAGCCGCTAGTATCTTACCCTTGATACTCGACTGAAGGTTCATATTCATAGATCTAATTCTCTTAGGTTTGATCCTCTCTTTTCTACTTAATGCGTCAGCTACTACATTCGCCTTACCAGGATGGTAACGGAGTTCGCAGTCATAGTCGCTAAAAAGCTCTATCCAGCCACGTTGACACATGTTTAGTTCCTTTTGGTTAAAGATATGCTGAAGACTCTTATGGTCGGTATAGATGACACTCTTTGTTCCATACAAGTAGTGTCTCCATATCTTAAGTGCAAACATAACCGCACCTAATTCTAGATCATAGGTGGTGTAGTTTTTCTCATGGATTTTCAACTGCCTAGATGCATATGCTATCACCTTACCTCTTTGCATCAACACACAACCTAATCCTAAGCCCGATGCATCACAGTACACCACAAAATCTTCTGGTCCATCGGGGAGAGCTAAAATAGGTGCATTACACAACTTGTCCTTTAAAGTTTGAAATGCCCTTTCATGTTCCTCACCCTAATCAAAGGTCTTACTTTCTAAGTCAAAATGGTCAGGGACTTAGCAATCTTAGAAAAGTTCTCTATGAACCGACGATAATACCTTGCCAATCCTAAAAATGAACGAACTTCAGACGGAGTTCTAGGGGCTTCCTAATTCTTAACAGGTTCAATCTTACTAGGGTCTACATGGATACCATCTCCATTAATCACATAACTAAGAAACTGTACTTCTCGCAACCAGAATTCGCACTTGGAAAACTTAGTATACAGTTTCTCTTCCTTGAGCAATTCTAAGATAACCCTAGGTGCATTTCATGCTCTTCTTGGGTCTTAGAGTAAACCAAGATATCATCAATGAACACTATCACAAACTTGTCTAGATAAGGTCTACACACTCGGTGCATCAGATCCATAAATACCGTTGGTGCATTAGTCAAACCAAAGGGCATTACAGTGAACTCGAAATTTCCATAACGAGTCCTAAACGCAGTCTTTGCAATGTCATCCTCATGCACTCTCAGCTGGTGGTATCCGGACCTAAGATTTATCTTAGAGAAGTATCGTGATCCTTGAAGTTGATTGAACAGGTCGTCTATCCTAGGGAGTGGATAATGGTTCTTACTGGTCAACTTGTTCAGCTCTCTATAATCAATGCACATTCTAAAGGAACAATCCTTCTTCTTAACAAATAATACCAGTGCTCCCCAAGGCAACGAGCTTGGTCGAATGAAACCTTTATCTTGGAGTTATTTGAGTTGACCCGACAACTCCTCCATTTCAGAAGGTGCCAATCGATAGGGAGATTTCACGACTGATATTGCTCCAGGGATTAAGTCAATACGAAATTCGATTTCTAGAATAGGTGGTAATCGTGATAGGACATCCAGAAATACCTCGGGAAAGTCTCTAACCACAACAATCTCTTCTTGTTTTTGTTCTTGAGCTTTAGCACTCATTAGATTCCTCATTTTCTCTTCCGGTCTTTTTCCTATAACTCTAAGTACTTTCCGTTTGGTAGGGGTATTCTAACTACCTTCTCGTGACAAATTATTTCAGCCTTATGGTTGGACAACCAATCCATTCCTATGATCACATCGAAACTCCCGCTTCCAAACGGTATCAAATTAATATCAAACATGTGGCCATCTATTTCTAGTTTACAACCCTTAATGACCTTATCGATTTCTACTAGCTGACCGCTAGCTATCTCAATCTCATAACTAGATCCTAAATCATTGGGCTCTATGCCTAACAAAGGTATGAAAGTAGTGTAAACAAAGTTATATTCAGCACTAGAGTAAAATAAGGTTGTGGCATAATGATTGTTCAAAGTGAACGTACCCGACACGATGTTCCCTGGCAAGCCTCCTCTACTCCCATTATAAATGCCATCCCATGTGCCTGGTTACCGTTGTTCCCACAACCCTGACCCTTATTAATAGCTAAAGCTTGGTTTGGACGGTTTACTCCTGGCCCTTGTGCTTGGTTCAACCTAGGACATGCTGACTTGTAATGATCAGTACCTCCACACTCAAAGCATGCTCCACGAGCAGCTGCTAGATTCCTAGCATTTACTAGTTTTACATTCTTAGGCACCACTCTACAATCTTTAGCAAGATGTCCTGGGCAGTTACAGTTGAAACAAGTGCGACAGGTTGCCTCAGGTGGATGGTAAAAGTTACAGGTGGTACACTTGGGTGTCGTACCCGTGTTCTCTCTCCTAACAGGATTTGTGGTTGTAGGAAAATCATTTTCAGTCCTAGTTCTCTTGTTATCATCCCTCCCATTCCTATCCTTGCTAGGTTCTCCCCTATTTCCTCTCTTCTTAGGGTTCTTTTTTATTGATCCATTCCTAATGGCTTCATCAATCAGTGTGCCAGCAATCTGCACAACCTTTTGAATGGTCATTGGCTCCGTTGCCGCCACCATTCCTCGGATCTGTGGCCAAGGCCATACACGTACCTCTCAATCCTTTTGTTTTTCGGGGTTACTAAATGAGGAATAAACCTAGCCAACTCATGGAATCTGTCAGTATATGCAACATGGCCAGCCCCGACCAAGGCGTGATTCCACAACTCAGTTTCTAACTTTTGTATCTCATTACTCGGGTAGAATTCCTCCCTCATTAAAGTCTTAAAGTCTTCCCAAGCCATACCAACAACAACCTCTCGGCTTCGTGTGTGAATCTGAGAGTTCCACCACGTTAAAGCCTTACCAACAAATGAACTAGCAATGTACTTCACCTTTTGGTCATTTCCACATCCACTCATATCCTGTACCGACTCCATCTTTTTGACCCAGCGGGTGTAAGCTATAGCACCTCCCTTCCCGTCATACTCCTTAGGGTTACAAGCTAAGAAATCCTTATATGAACAGCCCCCTCGGCCGTTGTTCATAATGACATTCTTGACATTACCCTAAATGTTTTCATTGACTACATTTCCGTTCTAGTTCCTATCATCTCCCTGATTGTTTCCTTGGTTGCCTACTTGAGCTAAGATAGTGGGAAGTAAATTCTGCAACTATTGTGCAATGATAGTGGAGAAGTCGGGGACTCCGTCAACACCATCCTTCACCTTACTACCTTGACCACCTACTTGGCCACCTTGACCATCAATCCTACCATTACCCTGATCACCAGATCGACCTCTAGTTCTACCGCATCCTCTACCACTTCGTCCACCTGTCCTTCCTCCTCGTGGTGCGGTAGTTGCCCGGCCAGCACTTTATGTCGTCATCCTTGGCGGCATTATCTACAAGAGGGAGGACATAGGTAACGTTAGGTAGGCTAGAAGGTTAATATATATATGATAACTTAATATACTATAATACGCATAATACGGTCCTAAGGTGTCAACACCTATTTATGTGAACGATATTACTAAATACACATGAGTCGTGATATGTTTATAACTACGTTGGCCACCTTATTTATACTCGTATCCTTTCCTCGTTGTACTCAGTATTGAGCTCACACATTTCAATGATTGACTTAACTAATACGATAGACGATAGATGATAAGTACGCGCAAAGCAAGTAATAGGCACACATAGATCCTATTATGCAAGTATATGAAGGTTACTAGGTTATAGTCTAGGTCTGGATCTAATTTCCTCAACATACAATCAAAAATTAATAGAAAAAATTAAATTTTTGACCCTTTGCTAAACTTATAACTGCTAAAGCCAAATTAGTTAAAAATTCATTCCAAGCAGTTGATTTTGAAATTATACAATGTAAGAAGCACAGAGAGTGGGACTTACAATGAGAGCATAATTGATCGAACATGTAGAGAGGAATTTCACTATCTGATGAAACTCAGCGTTCTCCTCTCTCTTTTCCAAACAAGCAACCATATTATGTTGATCAACAAACTTCAAATCCGCCTATAGTGATTGTTTATGAGGAGGGTTCTGGGTTTAGTCGTTGATGTGAGTTTGAGGTTTGGCAAAGTTAATTGAGATATTATAAAGAGAGCTTAAGGGTGTGATTGGACCGACTGAATAAAGTTGAATCTTTATCTTGAAGTAAAACTTATAAAAGAAAGAAAGATCAAGAATTATCCAAATATAGACCCCTATAAGCGAAGTTGTTGGCGGAAATATCTCAATGGTTATAATTAATTAATGAAAATCTATTATACCCCGAACAATATTAACGGTAACAAGCAGTACTAAATTTGGCTCAGCAGTACTAACTTTTGCCTAAGAGATATCTAACAGTATTAACTCTGTCTTCAATAATTATACAACAACATGCCTCTATTCATCACAAGCACACTAGAAAAGACTAGATAGACATGTGAGAACTGATATCCACACACATTATCATCCCCTCATACACTTACTTTATGAGATTAAGTAATCCAATGCTAGCAATTATGAAAGTTTAAACCTGCTAACATCAAAAAGGCCTTTGTGGAAAGATCTGCAAGGATTGTAGTCTGTGTGAATTTTATCACTTAATCAACTTCTTCTCATAACAATATCTGATGAAATGGTGCCTAATCTCTATGTGGTTGGTTTTAGAGTGAAACACTGGATTCTTCACAATACAAATGGTGCTTTCATTATCAATGAAAATATTGGTGTTCATGAAGTTGAACCCATAATCAAGCATTTGATTTTGGATCCATAGCACCTGTCCATAGCAATTAGCATACAGCAACATACTCTGCTTTTAATAGTATGAATTTGCAACTCTAGTCTGCTTCTTAATAGCCATGAAATCAACCTCTTGACAAGAAATTTGACATACCTCCTGTTTTGGCTTTCCTGTCAAGGCTAGCTCCAGCATATTTACTATCTGAAAAGCTTCCAATTCCAAAATGCTGAATCACTAGGATACCAAGCCCAATTTAGGTTCGACACTTTCAAGTATCTAAAGATCCTCTTCACAGCATGAAGATGTAACATTTTAGGAGTAACTTGGAACCTTGCACAAGCACAAACAACAAAACATTTATGTCTGGCCTAGATGGCTGTTAAGTTCATCATTTGATCCCACATCATTGAGCAATATAAAATTGAACATCCACACTATCAGCTTCTTCATCCTTGATCAATGCCTTGTTAGGTTCCATTGGAGTGCTTGCTGTCTTCACAGTGGCAAAATCAAACTTCTTTAATATTTCAGCCACATATTTGTCTTGGCTAATGAAGATTCCATCCTCCTTCTGTTGTACTTGTAACCTAGAAGAAAGTGAGTTCCCCCATAGAACTCATCTGGAATCTCTTGTGCATCAAACCTTTAAACTCATCACATAAGGACTTCTTAGTTGACCCAAAGATGATATAATCAACATACACATGTCACTAACAGATATCACCTTTGTATTCATGATTGAACCAAAGTCCTTATCTATAGTCCCTCTTCTAATATCCATTTTCAATGAAGTAGGTAGACAAGGTCTCCATCACCCAGGCTCTAGGAGCTTGATGTAGGTCCATTATTAAAGCTTCTTTCTTCATTACACACTTTTGTCAGGGAACTGTGGATCTTCATAAACTCCTGGAGGTTGACATACATAAACCTTTCTTCATTAGTACCTTTTTAAGTAGGCACTCTTTACATCCATCTGGAAAACAATAAATCTCAGAATGATGCATAGGCTAAAAATACACGCTGAATTGTTCTATTCCTAGCATCAGGAGCAAAAACCTTTATTATAATCAATACTTCTTCTTGGGTATAACTTTGTGCAACCAGTCTTGCCTTGTTTCTCACTACAATTCCTCTATCATCTTTCTTGTTTCTAAAGACCCATTTGGTTCCAATGGCCCTCTTGCCATTAGGTAGATTAACCAGTGTCCAAACCTTCTAAAGTTGAAATTGTAGAAGCTCTTCTTGCATTGCTTCTATCCAGCTTGGATCTTCCAGAGCATCGACATCACTTTCTGTGCCGGTTCATTTGAGAGAGAAATAGGCAAATAAGCAGTTGGACGATAATCTTTTTTATTTGGTTTTTCCATTCTGCTTCATTAATGTACATACCATAGCATGTTCTTTAGAAATCTGGTCATTTCCTTGATTAATAGCTGAATTAAAGTATCCAATGGATTTGGTCTTTAGGATGTCCTTGTCAAATTCTGGTTGTGGGCATAGGATTGACATTCATGGTGTTTTCTAAGTTGTTTAGAGTCAGCATCTGCACCGCACATCTTCATCATCATAAGCATTTACTAAAATAATTTTCAAATTTTCCATTGAGTCACATTTGAAACAGCGTGAAGTGTAAATGCATTTTTGAAAGGAGAAAATCTTTCAAAAAGATGTTCCTCAAATGCATTAGAAGCTTCAGCAGCATTAACTGTGATGCAGGGATCAATCATTGGTAAAAGATGGTCTGCAGCAACTAACAGGTGTTACTAACAGTATTTATTTATATTAGTGACTGTTAGAATGTACAGTAAGCTTTTCATGTTGAAGTAGCCTTTTCAAACTCACTTCTTGTGGCTTGATTTATCCTTCCCTTCTTTATTTGAAGCTCCATTTTGCATCCATTTCAGTAGGCTTCTCTTTAGCATCTTCTTCAATGACCTTAGGATCTTAAGAGATTAATGGATCAGTTATGCAAATAGGTATTAGGATGTATTCTTGTTCAGGTTCTATCTTCTTTTTTTTTTTTTTTTTTTTTTATTCTCAGCTTGACCTGCAACAATATTATCTCTAGTTCCTGCAATACCAACAGTTTGATTTCTTGCAACAACTGGCACATAGTTCATAGATATTGTCAAAGAATCAACATCAAAAAGCAAGATTGGTCCATTTCCTATCACATTAGATGCATTTTCAAGAAATCTATTGTTTAAAGGTCTATTCAACGATCTGGTCCTCCTAATTAAATACTCTCATGGCCTTGCTAAAAACTACAGAGTATACTAAACAAATAAAATCCTCATCAAATTTTCCTTCAAACTTTTCCTAGATGATCCATGGTATTTAAGATGGTAACAAGACACCCAAAAGGTTTCATGAAGTCTATCAATGGGGTTCTTCCACGAATAAGTTCATAAGGTGTCTTGTTATGAGTGCGTAATGACTAAGACCCTATTTTTGCACATATGCAAGCAGTATTAACTGCTTCAGCCCATAAGGTGGTGGAAACTTAGAGTCAAACTAACATAGTTATTTGCAGCCTCTATCTATTGTTCTATTCTCTCCTCTTAGAGCACTTTTGCTGAGGATTTCCTAACAAGACTACAATTCCCTTTTATACGCTTCATTTTCACAGAACTGATTCATTATACTATTTTTGAAATCCGTTCCATTGTACATCTGAAACTTTTACTTTGTAGTCTAGATTGAATTTTATATTTCGTTATGAAGGTCTTTAATATCCCATAGTCTCATCCTTAGTGGCAAAAAAGAATACCTAGATAATCTACTAAAACTCATCACTAAAACTAGGCTATAAGACTTTTTCATTAAACTCTTAAACATTTATAGGACCAAATAGATCCATATGAAGCATATGTAAGGGTTTGCTGATTGAGTTCACAAGTTTGGCCTTATAGGAGGCTTTGTGTTGCTTTCCTTTCTGACAAGCAACACAAGAATGGTCATTTTCAAAAATCTTTGAAGGCAAACCTCTAACAAGGTTTCCCCTCACAAGTTTGTTCATGTTTTTAAAGTTTATGTGACCAAGCCTCCTATGCCATAAATTTGATTCATCAATTGTGCCTTAGCAAAGAGGCAAGTTAAACCTTTAGTGGGGAACAACACTCTTTAGGTCAACACTGTAAATGTTATCCTTTCTTAGAACTCTCAGCAAGACTTGACTTTCATCAAGTAGCTTAAAGTCAGAAGATAAGACAAGACATTCAGTGTCAGTAAAAAGAACATTATTCTTTTTGTCACATATTTATGACATACTAAACAAGTTATACTTAAGCTCCTTACAAAGTAACATTATCTAAAATCCCAAATGTCATTGTTTGATTGTACCTTTCTCAGAAATTCCTACATTTACCATTCTAAAGGAAACAAAAATCACCATCTATAATTCTTACATATTAGTAGATTCATTTGTTTCCAGTCATGTGCCTTGAGCAACCACTGTCAATAACTCCTTTTTCCTTATACTCCTTCTGCTGTGGGTTGCCCTGCACATAAAATAAGAGAATTAGACTCTTTTGGGGATCCAAGCCATTATAGACTTGGATCTGCCTCGTGCATCAATGTAAGAATATTTCTTGAAGTATTTTTTGCACTACTGTTTTTGGCTTTCCAAACCCAGCATGCTGAGGCCTTAACATCATTAACCCTTTTTCCTATGTTTTCACTTACTACTGCTCTATCCTTAGCAGTAGTATCCTTCTACTGCAGTATTAACTCTTTTTATTAAAAATACTATTTTATATTCTGAATAATTGTTAAATGGCCTTGTGTCTTGTAAATATCCCTTTTTGTAAGCATTTGATATCAGTCTAGGATGATTCACAGTTAGTTTTGAGCCAGCAGTATTAACTGGTCTGACAACAGTATTAACACTTGCACCAACAGTATTAATTTTGCCAAACTTGGTTAATACTGCTTGTGGAACAAATCTTCTATTAGGGTGAGTCATTTTATTAGCAAAGTTCTTGTGATTCACCCTACTTCAGTTGTTCCACACTGGTCTTATAACCTTTTTATCACACACATAATGGAGATGCGCAAAAATAATACAAGGAAATAACATGCTTTAATACATTTTAAAGTCACTTCCTAGTCTTTGGGACATAAGATTGTTCTAGTTTCTTTGGTTCCCTCTAGGATAGTGTTTGTTTTGTTTAGATGTTTCTACCTTCTCTACTGTTTCCCTAGCAAATTTTATCTTTTTCAGTGCTAGGTCTAACAGTTTTATCCTTAGGTATAATTTCTACCTCACATTCATCATCAGAAATCTAATCCTCAATGGCTGGAGGTCTAAAGTTGTTCTTCCTAATAGTTTTAGGTTCTACTGCATCACCGTTACTTTATACACCAACAGACTCATGATTTGACTCAAACTGTCTTAAATTACTAGGTGTACAACAACAGTTAGTAACATCCAAATTCCCACTTTCAAACAATTTCAACCATAAACATATAGTTCTGGTTTATGAGGTATGGAAAATTTCCTGTAAAAGGTAGGGAACTGCTAATGATATCCCTTATCATTTTTGGACTATTATTTCTTCTTGATTTTTTCTAAACATTCTCAAATGAATTCATAAAGCTTTCTACTGCAGGAGAAGCTGCAGTAGAAGAAGCTGCATTATATCCTAGTCCAGTTTTAAACTTGTCAATGACTTGACTTTCCAGCAAATTATTCAAAGATTTAGATGAATTTTGAAACTTCTCTAATGTTAGTTTTAACTCATCTCTCTCTTTTTCTGCTTTTTCCAATTTCTTTTTGTTTTCAACTAAAGCAGTGTCTCTTAGTTTGACTTCAAGTTTTAAAACATTAATGCTTTCTTCAAACACAACCTCATTTTTCTTATAGTGAGCTAGTCTAGCTTCTCTGATTCTAAACTGCTTTATAAAGATACTAAATTAAATTGATACTCTTTGTAATCTTGAATACAAAACTATTTATTGTTCTATGAGAGTTGCATAAGCTTTTACATCATGATTTTAAAACAAGGAATCTACTCTAATCTGAACTCGGAAGAATTCCTGAGATGTATGGCATCAATGCAAGTTTTTAGGATGCTCTTCCTCAGCTGTTGCTCCAGTCTACCTTCCAATTCATCTAGAGCATCCAAGGCATTTTCAGTAGGAGTTTCCATGTTCATAGTTATTATGTTACTATCTCCTCCTCTGTTTCTGATTTTTAGGAGCCCTACATTCTCTTGCCAAGTGACCATATTTATGACCATTGTAGCAACTCCACTTTAGAACTATAATTCTCCAACTCTTTGAACATTTACATCCAGCTTCTGCCTATCTCTTGATGAAATCTCACTGAGCTCTAATTGTCTGCTATAGCCATCTCCCATCGCAAATCCATTTCTTCTAGGTCATCAGGATTAATTTGTTCCAGATCTTCTTGTGACAGTTGAGGAGAATTGGGCTGACTAGCAAGGAAAGCACAGATCACAGCATCACTAAGGTTATCTCCAGATGTAGGATTACTTTGAGTAATAGTAGCACTAACTCCATAAGTAGTGTTATCTGCTTCATTTGTGCTGTTATTGCTGTTAGTGCTGTTGGAGGACACAAAAGCCTCATTTTGTAGATTTTGACTTGTACTTGATGATCCTGAGATTTTAGGTTCATATTTCTTCAAGTTGTTGTTAAGTCATCCAACTGATGGTCGTTATTTCCGGTTTGTTCCTCTAGATCAAAGCTGAGTCTTCCATTCAGATGAAGATTCTAAACACTTTTAAGTTCAGGTCTCTTGTGTAATAACTTCGCCTGAATCTCATACCGACTAATATGTTTTTTCACCTATCAAATTTATCATTGTCTCTGAACTTAATCCTGTAAATTTTCATATTGTTGCTTGAGTAGGTTCTCTAAATTTCTTGGATTCAAGAAAGTTCAAGGAAAGTTCAGAGATCTCTACTCAAGCAAAATTAAGAACTTTGCAGACGAAGTTCAGAGAGACAATGGATCAACTTTTGATAGGTTCAAAATACTTCAATCACTCGGTTGGAGATTCAAGGTGAAAGTTATCACATAAGAGGACATTGAACTTAAAATTGTTTAGAGTCTAGCCATCTGAATGGAATGACTCATGCTTTGATAAGAGGAACAAACAGGAAATAAAGACATCGTTTGGATCGACTTATACAACAACTTGAAGATTATGAACCTGAAATCTCAGGATCATCAGTACAGTCAAATCTACAAAAATGAGTTTTTGTGTCTCCAAACAGCACTAATAGCAATAGCAGCACAAATGAAGCAGATAACAATACTTATGGAGTTAGTGCTGCTTATACTCAAACTACTCCTATATCTGGAGATAACCTTAGTAATGCTGTGATATGTACTTTCCTAGCTAGTCAGCCTAATTCTCCTCAACTTTCATAAGAGGATCTAGAACAAATTAATCATGATGATCTAGAAGAAATGGATTTGCAATAGGAAATGGTTATGCTAAAAATTAGATCTAGGAGATTCATCAAGAGGATAGGCGAGGGAAGTGGATGTAAATGGTCAAAGTGTGTGAGATGATAGGTATAAGTGCGAGTCTACAATTGTCAGAAATTGGTCACTTTGCAAGGAGAACTGTAGGGCTCCTAAAAATAAGGAAACAGAGGAGAGAGAATATACATAAGAACTATGCACTTGTTGGAAATCCTACTGAAAATGCCCTTGGTAGCTTCTAGATGGAATTGGAAAGTTCTGATGGAGACTACCAAGCGGGGGGGGGGGGGGGTGGGGTAGAGGAAGAGCATCCCTATAAACTTTGCATTGATGGCACATAATTATCTTCAGGAAGTGCTTCCGGTTCAGATTATGAGGTCAGATTCTTGTTTTACAATCATGTGTAAAAGCTTATGCTACTCTCAAAGAACTATATGATAGTTTGTCTTCATATCTACAATAAAGTCTCAATTTAATTTAGTATCTTTATAAGCAGGTTTAGAATCAGTAGAAGTAGACTAGCTCACTGATTAAGAAAAATGTAGTTGTGTTTGAAGAAGCATTAATGTTTTGGAAACTTGAAGTCAACATTAGAGACACTGCTTTAGTTGAAAACAAAAGAAATTGGAAAAAACAGAAAAAGAGAGAGATGAGTTAAATCTAACGTTGTGAAAAGTTTCAAATTAATCTAAATCTTTGAATATTTTTGCTGGAAAGTCAAGCATGGACAAGTTTAATACTGGACTAGGATATTATGGCAAGCTTCTTTCTACTGCAGCTTCTCCTGCAGTAGAAAGCTTTATGAATTCATCTGAGATGTTAGAAAATCAGGAGAATAATAAGTCCAAATCTGATAAGGGATATCATGCAGTTCCCCCACCTTTTACAGGGAATTTCATACCTCATAAACCTGATCTAACATTTATGGATGAAATAGTTGAAAGTGAGAATTTGGATGTTACTACTGTTGTTACACCTAGTAATGTTAAGACAGTTGAGTCAAATCATGAGTCTGTTGGTGTATAAAGTGAGTAACCGGTGATGGCTAGTAGTAGTAGATCCTAAACTATAGGGGAAGAACCAACTTTAGACCTCCAGCCAATTGAGGGATTTAGATTTCTGATGATGAATGTGAGTTGAGAAATTATAACCTAAGGATAAAACTGTTAGACCTAGCACTGAAAAAGATAAAATTTGCTAGGGAAACAGTAGAGAAGGTAGAAACTTCTAAAAAACAAACACTATCCTAGAGGGAACCAAAGAAACTAGAACAATCTTATGTCCCAAAGACTAGGAAGTGACTTTAAAATGATTAATAAAGCTTGTTTTGTTTGTGGTAGTTTTGAGCATCTCCATTATGTGTGTGATAAAAAGGTTATAAGACTAGTGTGGAACAACTCAAGTAGGGTGAATCACAAGAACTTTGCTAATAAAATGACTCACCCTAATAGAAGTTGTTTCCACACGCAGTATTAAACCAAGTTTGGGCAAATTAATATGTTGGTGCAAGTGTTAATATGTTGGTCAGGGCACCAGTTTAATACTGCTGGCTCAAAAATAACTGTGAATCATCCTAGACCAATATCAAATGCTTACAAAAGGGATATTTACAAGACACAAGGCCATTTAACAAGTATTCAGAATATAAAAATAGTATTTTTAATAAAAAGGTTAATACTGTCAGGGTAAAAGGATACTACTGCTAGGGATAGAGCAGTAGTAAGTGAAAACAATAGAAAAGGGGTTAATGATGTTAAGGCCTCAGCTATGCTGGGTTAGGAGAAAGCCAAAAAAAAAACAGTAGTGCCAAAAAAATTACTTTCAAGAATTCTTCTTACATTGAAGCACGAGGCAGATCCAGTCTATAATGCTTGGTCCCCAATAAAGAGTCTACTTCTCTTTGTTTTATGTGCCAGTGCAAACACAGAGAAGGAGTATAATGATACAGAGTTATTGACAGTGGTTACTCAAGGCACATGACTGGAAACAAATGCTATCTTATTGATATGAAGATTATGATGGTGGTTTTGTTTCTTTAGAGATGGTTAAATGTAGTATTCTAGAAAAAAGGTAAAATCAAAACAGGAACATTGGATTTTGATAATGTGTACTTTTGTAAAGAGCTTAAGTATAACTTGTTTAGTATGTCATAAATATGTGACAAAAAGAATAATGTTCTTTTTACTAACACTGAATGTCTAGTCTTATCTTCTGACTTTAAGCTACTTGATGAAAGTCAAGTCTTGTGAGAGTTCTAAAGAAAGGATAAAAATTTACAGTGTTGACATAAAGAATATTGTTCCAACTAAAGGTTTAACTTGCCTCTTTGCTAAAGCCACAATTGATGAATCTAATTTATGGCATAGGAGGCTTGGTTCACATAAATGTAAAAACATGAACAAATTGTGAGGGTGAAACCTTGTTAGGGTTTGCCTTCAAAGAATTTTTGAAAATGACCACTCTTGTGTTGCTTGTCAGAAGGAAAGAACACAAGCCTCCTCAAGGCCACAAACTTGTGAACTCAATCAGCAACACCCTTACATTGCTTCATATGGATTATTTGGTCCTATTATAAATGTTAAGAGTTTAATGAAAAAAGTCTTAGTGGCCTAGTTTTTAGTGATGACGTTTGGTAGATTTATCTTAGGTATCTTTTTGGCACTTAAGCATGAAGGACTAGTGGGATATTAAGAACTTCTTACCGAAATAGAAAATCAACTAGACTACAAAGTAAAAGTTATCGGATGTGACAATGGAACTGAGTTCAAAAATAATATAATGAATCAGTTCTGTGAAATGAAGGGGATTAAAAGGGAATTTAGTGTTGTTAGGACTCCTCAGCAAAATGGTGCTGTTAAGAGGAGGAATAGAACACTGATAGAGTATCAGTCTATAGTTTTAAGGCTATTCAGGTTATTGCTCTAGGCTGCAAGTATACTATGTTAGTTGACTTCTAAGTTACCAACCACCTTTTGGGCTGAAGGCTAGATAATACTGATTTGCTATGTGCAAAATCGGGTCTTAGTCATTAGCCTCATAACAAGACATATTACGAACTTATTCATGAAGACCCCATGGATAGACTTCATGAAACCTTTTGGTGTCTTGTTACCTTCTTACATACCAGTTCATCTAGGCAAGTTTGTGGAAAAATTCTGATGAGGGATTTTTTGTTAGGTACTCCTGTATTTTGCAAGCCATGAGAGTATTTAATTAGTGGACCAGGATAGTTGAAGAGACCTCTAAACCATTAGATTTCTTGAAAAAATGCACTCTAATGTGATAGGAAATGGACCAATCTTGCTTTTGATGTTGATTCTTTGACAATATCTTAATGAACTATGTGCAGTTGTTTCAGAAATCAAACTGTTGGTATTGCAGGAATAGAAGATAATATTGTTGCAAGGTCAAGCTTGAGAAGAAGATTAGAACTGAACAAGATACATCCTAATACCTATTAGCCATAACTGATCCATTAAGCTCTCTAAGATCCTAAGGTCATTGAAGAAGATGTAAAGAGAAAGCCTACTGAAATGGATGAAAAATGGAGCTTCAAAATAAAGATGGGTAAGGTTAATCAAGCCACAAGAAGTGAGGTTTGAAAGGCTACATCACATAAATGCGACTGTTACATTATAACAGCATAATAGTATTATACTGTTAGTACACCTGTTAGTGCTGCTGGACCATCTTTTACCAATGATGATCCCTCATCACCAGTTAATGCTGCTGAAGCTTCTAATGCATTTGAGGAACATCTATTTGAAAGATTTTCTCCTTTCAAAAATGCATTTACACTTCCACCTGTTTCAAATGTGACTCCAATGGATGATACTGGAATTTTTTTTAGTAATGATTATTGTTAGATGAAGATGTGGGTGCAGCAGCTGACCTAAACAACTTAGAAACAACCATGAATGTCAATCCTATTCCCACAACCAGAATTGACAAGGATCATCCTAAAGACCAAATCATTGGAGACTTTAATTCAGCTATTAAAACAAGGAGAATGACCAAGATTTCTAATGAACATGCTATGGTATGTTACATTAATAAGCAGAATAGAACAAATAAAAAGATTATCAGAACTGCTTATTTGCCTATTTTCTCTCTCAAATGGAACCCAAGAAAGTGATTCATGCTCTGGAAGATCCAAGCTGGATAGAAGCAATGCAAGACGTAGCTCCTCTCACAATTTCAACTTTAGAAAGGTTTGGACAAAAAAAATGTTAATCTACCTAATGGCAAGAGGGCCATTGGAACCAAATGGGTCTTTAGAAACAAGAAAGATGATAGAGGAATTGTAGTAAGAAACAAGGCAAGACTGGTTGCACAAGGTTATACCCAAGAAGAAGGAATTGATTATGATAAGGTTTTTGCTCCTGTTGCTAGGATAGAAGCAATCAGGTTATTTTTAGCCTATGCATTCATTTTGAGTTTATTGTTTTACAGATGGATGTAAAGAGTGGCCTTCTTATATCAGTCTTTGAAGAATATGATGTTTTAAGTATGTTCAACTCCAGGTTTTTTGAAGACCACAGTCCCTGAACAAAGGTGTAAGGTAGAAAAAGCTTTATATGGTCTTACATCAAGCACCTAGTAGCCTGGTATGAGACCTTGTTTACCTACTATGAAAATGGATTTAGAAGTGGGAATATAGATAAGACTTTGGTTCATCAAGAAGGACAAAAGGGTGTATCTTTGTTAGTACATGTGTATGTTGATTATATCATCTTTGGGTCAACTAAGAAGTCCTTATGTGATGAGTTTAAAGGTTTGATGCACAAGAGATTCCAGATGAGTTCTATGGGGGAACTCACTTTCTTCTTAGGATTACAAGTACAACAGAAGGAGGATGGAATCTTCATTAGCCAAGACAAATATGTGGCTGAAATATTAAAGAAGTTTGATTTTGCCACTGTGAAGACAGCAAGCACTCCTATGGAACCTAACAAGGCATTGGTCAAGGATGAAGAAGCTGATAGTGTGGATGTTCATTTATACAGATCAATGATTGGATCATTGATGTACTTAACAGCTTCTAGGCCAGACATAATGTTTGTTGTTTGTGCTTGTGCAAGGTTCCAAGTTACTCCTAAAATGTCACATCTTCATGTTGTGAAGAGGATCTTTAGATACTTGAAAGGTCAACCTAAATTGGGCTTTGGTTCTATCCTAGGGATTCAGAATTAGAATTGGAAGCTTTTTTCAGTTAGTGATTATGCTGAGAGTAGCCTGATCAGGAAAGCCAAAACAGGAGGTTGTCATTTCTTGGCAAGAGGTTGATTCATGGCTTATGTAAGAAGCAGTCTATAGTGCAATTTTCTATTAAAGCAGAGTATGTTGCTGTTGCTAATTGCTGTGGACAGGTGCTATGGATTCAAAATCAAATGCTTGATTATGGGTTCAACTTCATGAACACTAGATTTTCATTGATAATGAAAGCACCATTTGTATTGTGAAGAATCCAGTGTTTCACTCTAAAACCTAATACATAGAGATTAGGCACCATTTCATCAGAGATTGTTATGAGAAGAAGTTGATTCAGGTGATAAAGATTCACACAGACCACAATGTTGCAGATCTTCTCACAAAGGCTTTTGATGTTAGCAGGTTTAACTTTCTAATTGCTAGCATTGGATTACTTAATCTCTAAAGTATTGTTTGAGGGGATGATAATGTGTTTGGATAACAGTTCTCACATGTCTATCTAGTTTTTCTAGTGTGCTTGTGATGAAAGAGGCATGTTGTAGTATAATTATTGAAGACAGAGTTAATACTGTTAGATATCTATTAGTACTGTTGGGCAAAAGTTAGTACTGCTGAGCCAAATTTAGTACTGCTTGTTACCGTTAATATTGTTCGGGGCATAATAGATTTTCATTAATTAATTATAACCACTGAGATATTTTACGCTACAACTTTTGCTTATATGGGGTCTATATTTGGATAATTCTTGATTTTTCTTTCTTTTATAAGTTTTACTTCATGATAAAGTATTCAACTTTATTCGTCGGTCCATTTCACAATCTTAAGCTTCTTATAATATCTCAATTAACTTTGCCAAACCCTCATACTCACATCAACGACTTAAACCCAGAACCCTTCTCATAAACCAATCACTATATGGCGGATTTGAAGTTTGTCGATCAACATAATATGGTTGCTTGTTTGGAAAAGACAGAGGAGAACGCTGAGTTTCATCAGATAGTGGACTTCCTCTCTACATGTTCGATCAATTATCTATCATTTCTGTAAGAAAAAAATCCCCACTCTATGTGCTTCTTACATTGGTATAATTTCAAAATCAACTGCTGGAAGGAATTTTTAAATCTAATTTCGGCTTTCTTAGCAGTTACTATGTTTAGCAAAGGGTCAAAAAATTTAATTTTTCTAAATTAATTTTTGATGGTATGTTGAGGAACTTTAGATCCAAAGAGATTTTTAATGTATCGAGGTTTTTACAACTCTTTTTGAATAACCAGCTTAAAGATTTACCAAAACCTTTTAATGATACTTATGAGACACCTACACACAGTAAAAAGGTTTCTCTAATATGGCAAAGAAAAGTAAAAAAATTTCAGGAAAAGTTACTCCACTTTTTAACTCTATGTTGGTGCAAAATCAAGCACATAAGGGTTGTAGGGTTAACAATACCCCCTGAACCCCAACCACACCCTCTTACCTCACAACCAAATGTTTCAGAACTCACACTGGAATTACTTCAAACTGAAACACCTTAACAGTTTCATGAACTTCAAATGTAAGCTCACATTGAGCAAAATTCTCCCATCTCCATCTACATATAAAGAAAACAAAGAAAGCTCAAAAAACATATGAGAGCTCAGAAAGGTCATGAGTTTCCTCAGAATAGGTACGCCTCTACAAACATGAAGCAGATGAGGCTGTCCATAAGGAGGGGGGGTGACAGTGTGGAAAGGGCTTATCCACTACTTATGCTAGCTATATTTACAAGCACAGGACAGTGATAACTATTAGTATCCAGACCACTGTCTCGGCAATGCCTAATGTTGAACTTTCCCTCAGGAAATGGATACAGGTGGCATGTCCTAGGAGCCAAGAAAATGAAACCTTGGGGGTGATCTGGCTCCAGGACTAGGTTCTGAGAGAGTGCTTGAAAAGCACAATGAACCACCTCTCTCATAAGGTCTCCAATCTGGAAGTGGGGGAGGGCTGCATGGAACTACTTTTGAGGATGATGGACACTGTAATACTAACCCCATGATTCACTCTCTCACGGGAATCGGTAACACACCTGGAAAGTAATTGAGGTTTAGAAGTTAGAATGTGAACTAATTCCAAGAATTGATGGAAAACCTGTACCTCATGACAAAAGGTTCTTGCTTAGGGGAAGCAAAGATGCACAAGACAGAGTGGTTCACAGATTGAAATTGAGGGTCAAGAGGCTAGAAAAGAAAAGAAAGGCAAGAACTACACAACCTATAAAGAGAATACTATTTAAAGGCTGATTGAGTCTTCTGATGATGATTTGGATGAGGAGGATGCATCCAAACATGGGAGGGAAAGTGACAAGACAAAGTCAATGTTCCAAGATAGTGACTTTGATGTACTTGATGATGACATGGAAGATGTTGAAGGAGAGATAGTTCATACTGCTACCACTGGAGTTAGTACTGTTAGTGCACCAAGTTAATAATGCTGGTGTGTATTGTAATGCTGGAACTTTGAACCTCCAACAACTGTTGCAACTGCATTTATAGATGAAGATCTTACCATTTCTCATACTTTGATAAAGATGAAGGAAGAGAAAGCTAAGGAGAAAGGAGTTTCTATTAAAGATGTAGAAGATTCTCCTAGACCTATCAGATCAATAACTACACTGCAACCTCTTCTAACTATTGATCCAAAAAAGAACAAGTAAAGGCTTCGTACTAGTTAAGAAGATCATGAGAAACCAAAGAAAGTAAAAAGAAGGGATTAAGGGTTAGCTCAAATTGAAAGTGATGCAGAGTTAGCTCAAAGATTACATGAAAGAAAAAAGCAAGAAGAAGCTACTAATGCTACTTTAGCTGAAGAGTTTGATGAAATTCAAGCCAGAATAGATGCTGATCATGAACTAGCTGTAAGACTGACACATGAAGAGCAAGAAAAAGTATACAATTGAAGAAAGAGCCAGATTGTTAGCAGAATTCTTTGAAAGAAAGAAAGTAATAATTGGCAGTAGGAAAGATCAGAGAGTAATAAGGAACAAACCTCCTACAAGAACTCAAGTCATGGGCAGATGATTTACTTACCTCAAACCTATAGGTACGTACACTCATCAAACAACTAAGGTCAAGAACTTTGAAGAGTCAGAAGTTATATGGAATGAGATAAAGAAGTGGCTTTGATGACTTTAAGACTATTCAGATGTATGACAGTCAACAGCAAAGCTATTAAAGACACTAAAAAAGAGACCAAGAGCAGATCTAAAGAAAAACGTTCCAAGATACAACAACTAGAATGAGAATATGATGCGGGGGGGGGGGGGGGTTGAAAAAGAGGAGCTTAGAGATAGTAGGTGTAGTTCCAAAGGAATGATGTTGCTATTGATTGTTGAATCTCTGGCCACTTAAATATCCATTATTGATTAGAAGACACATATTTTAAATGAAAAATAGATGTATTATCAAATCATTCTGAGAGATGGAAGTTCCAAGATTTACAAAGATATTTCAGTGAGGGATGCTTGATGATTTTTGAAGACAAGGATATGGTTAGGAACTAATAGGTTGGTAAATGAAAGATATGAGACAACAAGTCCAGAAGGATATGACTTGTTACTTTGGGAGATCTGAAGACCTTATTTAAGCCTAATGAAGAAGATGAAATATGGAAGAATCAACAAGACTACAACTTGAATAAGCTGGAGTTGTTTAGATTAAGTGGAGTTCAAGTACTGTTGATGAATACTGGAGATGCTATTCACATGATGTTTAAGAAGAAATATTCCTCTACTCAAGAAATGCTTTCAAGAAATGATAATCAAAGGACTAGAGGATTGATTCTGAAAGTGAAATGGCATTTGAGCTTCTCAGATTTACAAGATCACAACTTCAGAAGTAGAAGAGTGTTTGGATACATCCTCCTAATGATCAAGATGCTGATACAAAAGAAACTTGATGATTAACAAGGTGAATATCAAGTTTAGGGGGGATTTGTTGGGGATTTAAAGGCTTCTGATAGTTATACTGTTACTTTTGGTAGTTGATACTGCTGGTTCAAGATTGTTCTGCTGTTGAAGCAGTTTAAAGAAATAGTCTAGTTATTAGTTTATGCTAGCTATAATAGGTAGTGCTGCCAGTTCATTGTTAGTACTGCCTAGTATAGTTAGTTACTGTTAGTTAAAAATTAGAGCTTTAGTTTGTATTGTTAGTACTACTATTATGATTGCTTGGGTCAAAGATTAGGAAAAGGACTATGGCCATTTATCATTTAAAGCGTTTGGTCTAAGCCCTTAGGGTTTTCCTTGGTGAATAAAGGAACCCTAAGGCTTAGATCTAGACATCAGTCTTTCATAGTTTTTCATAGCTTTCAAGCGTTGTAAACCTAATACTATCAAAGATGTGTTCGTATTTAATTATTAGAGCATATGATTTTGGTTGTATTTCTGTGTCTCAACATCTTTTTCTTTATTCTTCTCTCAGTCGTTATAAACTAGATTCCGTATAGTTTATTTCATACACTCAAAGTTTCAATCTTATGTTCTTTGATTTATCCATGGGAATAACTAATCCTTACATCTATATATGGTGTTAAAATATCTATTCATGGGATAACAGATTTCCTTCCAAATATTTGTTTACGGCGTAACTAGATATGGTATTACGTCGTAACCTTGTCCTTGATCCTCGTACTTGCTTAATTTATGTTACGATGTAACCATTTTTGGTGTTACGCCGTAACATTCTTCAAATATTCACACTTTTGAGTCCTTTTTCCCTTGTTTTTATTACTTTCCTGCATTTCGTCGGAAAACTATAAAATGATCAGAAACTATCTCATTTGTTGGAGTGTTAATGTAACATTTGCAGGTAATATTGGGGGTATTTTGTTACTAAAAAAGTATTATAGATTTGTTGTTATCAAATACCCCCCCCCCCCCACTTGCACTTTGCTTGCCCTTTAAGTAGAACTTGTTAGAACAATTTTCATAAAAAGATTTCTCACGAATAATTCAAGAATTGAAGTTTTTAAAACTTCTTCTGCTAGAAAACATCAAATCCGAACACCTCACGAAAAGGGGATAAAAAGTCACTCAGCTCTCCACTAGTCTAAGTGTTTCATTTTTGGGGTGATCGCTCAATTGCACAGTCATAGCATGTATTCTATCATAAGCTTGGAAAGTACACAAATTTGCACCAGTTAGAATAGACATGAGATAGACATGAGATACACATTTAATGGTTGTTAATCAAAACACAAAAAAAATAGTCTAAAGTAATCTAGGGTTGGCATAACTAGCCACTATCCATCCATGGGTTCAAGGGTCAAAGTCTGAAAATCTGATCTTCAATAATGGGCTACTAGCTCTATTCTTTATGAGTATTGGTATGACTTGGTGTAATAATAGGCTACTAGATCCATTTTTTCATAAATATTGAGATGTCATGGTGCAATAATAGGCTAGTAGCTCCATTTTTAATTTTGCATCATCTTTACATTTTGGTCGCACATGGGTTTATTTTGTTATCACCCTCTTTTCTCACTTTTCTCATGATTAATATGCAATGTTACAGGAGTTTTTATCATTAATTATTTGCCCTTGCAATTATCTGATATTATGACGCACATCCCTTCCTGAGATAAACAATGTCGAAAGTGGTGATAGGGGGGGTCTTTAGAGATCATAACTGATTGGTCTTCCATAAATGCATATAATTTTCGTTCCCATTCCCCCCGAACCATGGACTTAAGTAGCCAAATGAGTGCAACAAAACAGTTATTCACGGTCGTGGAGGTCAACAAGTCAATGTTAACAATGCCGATAAAACATACGATAATAGGCTTTTGGGTGGATTTCCTAAGTGTTGCCTCTTGAACTATCTATTCCTGGCTAATAATTAGGTCTTGAAATGATGTACATGCCAAGTTCTAAGTCTTATTAATACTACTCGGCACACTCAATATTTTGGTGGATTTTGAGTAATATGATGGAAATTGGAATATGAGGCTTATGGTCTCAACAAGTATATAAAAGGGTTAATGTGCATCTCGACAAAGATTAATTCTAGTTATTAAGAAAAAATTTTTAAAATTTTTAAAATTGCATAATTGTCACAAAAAAAACTAGAAATTGAAGCAAAACATGCGTCAAGTATTAATTCTTATCCCATCCCCCCCAATTGATTTGTACAATGTCCCTATTGTACAATAAGGAATGAAATAAAGAGTAGTAGAATCTTAAGACAAGGAAACTCCTGAACATATTAGCATATGCAACAAGCCTTTTAAACCATTGGTGGCCCATGTGGACGAGTTTAAGTCTCGTGAGGGGCTGCAAGTGAACTTACCACAAAGTCCATTTATGCTATACAAGGTTTCAGACTGTTTAAAACTTAAATTTTTAGGATTCAAGAGAGAGGTTACGCGTAAACGTTAGTTGTTACGTCGTAATCAAGTGGTAAAAGTTTAAGTTTTAAGGTGTTTACGCGTAACCAAGAAAATGGTTTATGTCATAAATGCAGTGGGTTACGGGTAAACTAAAGTTGTTACGCGTAACTGTACAGATTCAGCAAAGTTACCACATGTTATGAGTCGTCGTCGGTCTTGATAATTGCTTCTTAGTTCTGGATTACAAACAAAAGTAAGATAACATGCAACACCAAATCTAATGCAAAAGAAATTTCATTATTAAATGCCGGTTGTCGCTCGACAAGCACTTTTGTTTATTAACGAGTCTTTAAGTTAGACTCATGCCCCTTTTATGTTACTTCATGAACATACTTATTTCCATCTAGCTCTTTCCTAATCATAGCTTTAAATCATGCTCCATTCATACGCCCTAATGATAGGGCTTCGTCCTCACGATCAGTAATGCATATAAAACTACGTCCTCCTTTAAAAGAATATTTTTTTACTTTAAAAGTTTTGACGTTAACATAGGGGGGATCATAGTCGGTCTTCTCATCTCTACTTTGCCGCAACTTGTCCTCCTCGTATCCCTCGTCGTGCCATGCTTCATTGGTTTTCTTGTAGTTTTGTTGACATTTTTCCCATACATCGTCCAGAGAACATCCCTTTGTTCCTCATCCCTTAAAATGTGTACTCATTTGAAAAATGTTTAATCTCATTTATTAAACACCCTGTTATATTTGGTCAAATTTCCTGGAATCTGGGTTACCAATCTCCCTTGCATATTCTTGTTCTACATCATAACTATCAAGAATTCCATTCATTGAATATAAAAATGAGTTGATTCGGAAATAATGTAGGTTGTTTATGCCCTATCCTAATTTTCGCCTTTCTTCAATGAATTATTTGCCATGGACGTGGCTTTTAGGTCGTAGTTCATCATCTCCTTGTTCCTGATGTCCCTGTGGTATTGGTATTGGATCGTTTGTATTGTAAGGGTAATGATCGTTCAAGTTTGTCGATGTAAGGGTCCGATGTTTACTAAACTCATAGTTTTGGGCTACCCATTCGTAATACCTTCATTCTCGTGTTGTATCATCGATATTCTGTAGTCATAAAGAAATTGAAGAAAGTCTGCAAATCCCATGTAACTCTCTTTTCCGTTCGTCTTTTCATGTAGTGAAAAACATATCTACCGCCTAAGTGTCCATGCTCATTTACCTGACAGACTTCATTATATCCAAAAGCAGAATTTGTGGTCCAGGGTCACATGTCGGCCACATCCCACAATCTTCACCATTTCCATCATTATAGGTTACATGAACGGGTTTGCATACATGCCATCTCTTAACTAATCCTCTTCTATCTAGTGAAAAACTAATTGGTTATGCTATTTCATCCTGTGGGTTAGGAGTGCCATAGGACCTAGTTCTTTGTTCAAATTCTAAGCAAGCAGGGGATTCATAAGAGAATAAGTCTATTCCTATTTCAAGAGGATTAAAGGTTTCCTCCTCTTATCCATTGTCTACCATGTAAATTTATCAATGCTTATTTGGTAAGAATATAGGTTGAATTCAATTTCTCACTGCCTATTTCAATGATGAAGATTCTTCATAGAAAACATCGATTTTTGGCAGAGGTTGATTCAAGGAATGGTCTCCTAAGTTTAAATTCTTTAGCCATTTTAATAACGAAATTACACAGAAATTATAACTTCCTAAATTTCACCAAAATATTGACAGTTCCTAAGGGCTCATTGGTTCATGTCGTATTTTCTAAGGTGCTTGTATCTCTGAGTTTATCTAAACCTAGATATTAATAAACTCTTTGTGGCATGATATTATCCTTAGCATCTAATGTGGTAGTAGCACAGATTATGTTATTTAATATTGATAAGGAAGAAGAAAACTTTCCTCGGGCATTAGTTCCTTGGGTAACCGACATGGTGCAGTAATCGGAGTGTTTTGTCATTCCACTCTGTCCTCTTCTTACTAGTGATGAAGATACTTAATATACTTACACTTAGCTGTTGAGGCTTCAAATTGCTTTTCATGATTCCTATCTTTTCATTTCCTGTCTAAGGACTTAATGATGCTAATTAGGACATCCTTCATGTTCTCCACTCCCTGCATACTCATGTGTTTTGTTATCTCAGCGTTCAACCATTCATCAACGTCATCCTTTTCTTCAAAGTGCTTAATGTTCTTAGTAATCCTATGGTTACTTTCCTCTTGCTCACTCATGACTACTTCATCGTTGGTCATGTATTCAACCTCTTTTCCCTATCCTTTCCGAATTAATACGGACTTGGCGCCAGGTTGGTTAGGATCAAAGTAGTGAGCAAATTCCCGGATTGGGTCATGGGTTGGTGTACTTTTGCCGAAATAGGTAGGAAGATATGATTTAGTATTGCTGATGTGGTTCTCATTCACCTTTTTCTCGTATTCCAAGTACTCGGCGATAGTCATATCTTTAATCTTTTTAGGTGTCTGACTTTCTTGTATCAGCCTAAGATATTGTTCAATGGTGAGATCTTCAATGTCAACCTCATCCATGATGTTTCAGAGAGATAGACGAAGTGAGAAACAGACCATAATTGCAAAAAAATCAAATTTACTTTAATTTTTAGCTCCCCCTCGGCAGCGGTTGCCCAAAATCTTGATGCATATTTTTATTTTAAAAATATATCTTTACCGAAGTTTTAAATTTTTAAAACTCGATCTACCTGACAACGCACTAACGGGCAGAGAACCCGATCGTGGGTAGTATAAAATAGTAAATTCAAGCTCGTCCCAAGAGCTAAGTTGTAATTAGTTTTAATTTGTAATGTCACATTTTGAAAATGCTTTTTGAGTTGATTTGAAATAAATAACTGGAAATTAAAAGAGTTGGAGATATTAAGAGAGAAAACATGCTAACCTAGTTACTTCAGAACTTTTGATCTTTTTAACTCGTTCGGTTATCGTCGGTGAAATCCGAATATACCACGTGGATCGAAATGATGTCACGAACACAACGGTATAAGTTATACGTCCCGTAGTTACCCGACACTCAAAACGGAAAAACTGAAAAACAACTTAAACGTGTAAGATTTGAGCTTGATTGATTTGGTTTGGTTCGTGAAGAAGTTTAGCTAGTTCGGTTTGTGTTAGACAAGTGACTAGATCGGCTTATGAAGAAAATGACTCGATCGGTTATATGAAAAACTTGGACTCATTCGGTTCTTTTTGAAATGTGACTAGTTAGGTGGATGAAAGATTAAACTCATTCGGTTGCCATGAAAACTTTGTTCGGTTGTTGAATGGTTAACTCGTTCGGTGCTTCTATGAAAAACAACTAGATCGGCCTCAAAGAAATGAACACGTTTGGCTCATGAAGTATTTAACTAGTTCGGTTCACATAGGCATGAGAGTTGTTCGGCTTCACTCAAGAAAATGCTTGTTCGACTTCAACAATATAGCAAACACCTTGTGCGCACGATTTTTGTACCATCCTTTATGTTTTCTTTTTCAAACCAAAGATACTAGAAACCAATATAAGCTCAGAATCAGTTAATGAAGGAAAAAAAATCGTGAACAGTAAAAGCCCAATAGCCAACGAATCCAATGTTGTGAAAGACACTAGTTATTGGTTAAATAACCACAACGAAACCACTAAATGAACCAAGATAGAACCATGGCTCTTGATACCAATTGAAAGATTCACGTAAACTATGATCCGGTGGTCTTGGTGAGTCAAACCACATGATAGCCATTTTAGTGAGAGAAAGTAGTGAGATGGAAGATGGACTTGTGATTTGATGAAAAATAGATGAAGGATACAAATGACTCAACAATGCCAAATGACTCAACCCCTCTATGGAAGGCATAGAGGGGTATATATAGCCCATACGCCTCTAAACTATACATAGTTGCCTATTCTAGTCCTCGCGTATGAGACTATGATAAACTATGGTAATTCTGTAATGTCGTCACGTAAAAGTGAATTCCCAACAAGTAGGGTGTCGATCACTAAGAGTGAGAAACAATCTTTTAATTTATTAATATTTTGGTTATCTAAACTAAGTTAATTCTATTCTATGTTAAACCTATACTAAACCTATGTTAATCCTAAATCTAATGGATAAGGGGGTTTTCAACCTGAGAGATTGGAACGGGTTTTGTGGTGACTAAAATCAATTTAAGACACTAAAATACACGCGAGTAAATTAACAAAGGATAAAAGAGTGGTCTAGCCATATATAAGGAAACTGTATTAACCATTATTAATTCAATTAGAATGTTGGTTTGTTTATTTAGTGCAATGATTACTTATCTCGAGGCGGCATATCATTCTTAAGACTTAGGTGGTACTTCTTCCTAAGACCTATATACGAAGAATTCTGTCACAATTAAATGTATCCACATAAAGTGTCCTTATTTGCTGATTATAATCTATCTTAGGGATTAAAGCAATGGTGATCTTGTTAAACCCTAGCTCATAGAGACTTTACCCACTTACTGCTTAAAGGCAATTCATACACTAGTAGTCCACTAACCAACTCTTTACCAATTAATTAAGAACGTACTCGTTGATCCCAAAGGTCACCTGCCGGTCCAACTAAGCTCACAATCTAAGGGCAAAGATAGGTTATTATTCTTGATCCTATTGGTCTAGTTGTATAAATCACTATATGGAGAGCCATCCCGGCATCTAGATTACTTGGTCCGTACCACTAGATCCAGTTGAATGATAGGTCGTATACAAAAGCACGTAAACAAGTATAAATTAATAAACATAAACAAGCAATCAACGATAAATTAAGCAATCGAGATAAACAAAACCAAACATTCAAATCTTCATAATAATGGCTAATACCCGAAGGTATTAGCCTTCAAACGTCATAATCAATACAAGAGTATAATTTAGCCAAGGTAAACTAACCGAGTTAACGAATGATATCAAAAACTGAACGATTACAAGAGTATAGGGGATTACAAGTTGTTTCCTATGGAATTAATTACGTTGCAAGACCTCTTCTGCTCTTCTTCTTCTCTGAAAATTGACTTTTATGGTTTAGGTATCGAAAATATGATTTAGCACACTAAAAACCCGTTTTTAGGTTTTCGATTTATAAGGTCTGGTATTTGGTCGATACGGCGTATTGAGGATTTCTTGGAGTAGGGACCACGTTCGATATCTTCCAGAATATTTTATTACCATAACTTGAATACGGCGTATAGACTCCTCTGGATACGGCGTATTGATCCTTGTTCCTTTGTGGTCTTTAGTGAAGTGCAGGTACAGATACGTCGTATCTTCCTTGATGGATACGGCGTATAGGATGTCAGAATCAGTATCTTCATATTTTTTCGTTTAAGCTCCAGAATGCGTGCCTTTTTGCTAATCTTTACCAAGTACTCCATAATTACTGCAATTCTCAAATACAAACGATTAAGTAACAATTCTTTGAAATAATTATACAAAATGGGTTATTTACATGGGATAAATGATGCTATAAAAGTGACGTTATTTGATGTCATCAAATATCCTCCTACTTGAATCCTACTTGTCCTCAAGTAGCCTTTAGAAGTTTATGAAAATGTATCCCTAAGGATTTTTCCATTTAAGCATTTATTTGATCTATTACAAGTACACAACCAAACACCTCACGAAATAGGTAGAAGAAAACACTCAAATCACTCAACTAATCTATGTGGTAACATGTAACTAATTCGTTTAATTGCTCGGTCGTGACGAGTATTCTATCATAGGTTTGGCAAGGATACACATCTCCACCACTAGAGCTAAGGAGTAACAAGTTTATAAGGGTAAAATAGGTTTTTTATTATAAGGATTAGGGTTGATCATTCTACAATCTTTCACTAGAAGTACCACACCTCATTCGACGGAATAGACATGCGTGTTCGATCACATCCTCATTCGAGTTTAACCAAGGGTTAGGATAAAAAATGATATAGGGTATGGATCTTCTAACTTTCACCAAAAGTAATAAACCAACAAGGCAGCTGAATCACGCATACATGGCCGTAACGACGGAATAGACATGCATGACTCGATCACATCCTCGTTCGAGTAAAACCCAAGGTTAATGATTAGGAAAGGGAAATAAATTGTTGTTAAATAAAAATTACGAAACAAATAGACTTTGCAGGCTTCAAAATGAGCCCAGAAAATATGGTACGAAAATAAGCAATGTTACACCCAAATAAGCTTCTACAATGGCAGTTTACCCAAAGAAATAATCTGAAACCAAAAACCACCCAAATGACAGATTTGTACATAAGTTAAGACCAGAAAAAACATTATACGCCTTTGACCATAAAAATATGGGTTTTCATATCTACTTTTTGAGACAAACGAGACAAAGATATTTGGACAATATAATAACCCAGATTGTGACAGATTTTGAGACACTAGTAACATATTTGAAACCGAGACAGACATGAAACCGACTGGATTACAAAAAATATAAACCGACCCAAGATCATAACCGAGGCTCTGATACCAATTGAAGAAACTAAAGAATCATTGATTCGGTGGTCGGGGATACTTATACCACAAGATAGCCATGTTTAGAGAGAGAAAGCTAGAGAGAGAAGCAAATGTGCAAAATGAATAAAGAGGAAACTAATACAAGAGTCTTAACCCCTCCATGGAAGCCATATAGGGGTATTTATAGCCTATACGCTTCTAAACCTACTATAGTTGCACTCATTTATAGTCCTTGCGTACGTGACTATGATAGACTATGGTAATTCGGTAATGTCATCACGTAAAATAGATTTCTAACAAGATGGAGAAGCTTTTGGAGACGCTCGAGACAAATTATGTTTTGGTGTTGAGTGATTGGGATGGGTGGAAGAAACTGTTATACAATTTGCAGGCTTGGGTGTCCGAGAGGTTGGGATGGGGTGCTATGCATGCACGCCCAGACGATGGTGTTGATGGGTCAGATGCTTTTGGGGAGTCTTAGCCTCCCAAACCGCCAGGATCACCGAGTGGTTCCCAGTAGTCTGTCTATTATTATGTTTAACTCTTTCTAGACTAGTATCTTTTGTACTTCTCCACTAAACTGTTAGTAACAGTTAGTGCTATTATACTGCCGGGTGTAATTTTGATCTCTTTTGTATACACCGCAGTCAATTAAAACTTATCATTATTAAATTTTAATGGACAACATGTGCTTAATGAAATATCATTTGGTTGCCATTGTTGTTACATCATTCTCTTATCTCATTTCTTGATTTTTACCGTTATTAATTCAATTTTAATTACTATATGAATTCTTTGTGAATTGCATACTGTGTTGGTAATTGAACATTGGCTGTTTATATTATCCTTCTGTTCTAATTTCTTTTTATTCTTATCATGTATCTCAACTTAGCACACCTTTACGAATTCTTACTGAATTGTGTATTTGTGTTGTGTTAGAATCATGCCTCCCAAGATGATGAAGCGAAAGGCCATTAAGAAAATGGTGAAAAAGCGGATAGCATAAGCTATAGAGGAATATGAAAATATTAGAGCTAACCCAGACAATGCTGGCGGGTCTGGACCAGCAAATACAGGAGGAATTGTTGCACCGGATGTGCAAGGATGTTCGTATAAGACATTTATGAACTGCAAGCCTCACCCTTTCAATGGGACGGAGGGTGTAGTCGGACTGAAATGTTGGTTTGAAAAGATGAAGCACGTGTTTGAGATATCCAAATGTGCTGGAGATGACAAAGTGAGGTTTGAGGTGTGCACATTCGAGGGACGTGCTCTAACGTGGTAGAACGGGAATGTTCAGACTTTAGGACTTGCTAATGCTAATTAGATCCCCTAGAGCAACGTGAAAACTATGATGACAACAGAGTACTGCCCAGCCACAGAAATCCAAAGAATGGAACAGGAATTATGGAACCATACCTTGAAAGGTGATGACATTGAGGCTTACAACAATCGCTTCTATGAGTTGGCTTTAATGTGTCCAGATTTGGTGACACCAAAAAAGAAAAAGATTGAACGGTACATCCGAGGACTGCCTGAGAGGGTTAAGGTGTGAGAATTCGTATTTTTAGGTAAATAAATTTATTATAATTTATTTTTATTTTTACCGTTAAGTAATTTTTTTTACTTTTACCGGATTCGTAAATTTCACGTTCCTAGTCAAATTAAAGTTGTGCTTGGAATATTTATCCGTTTTAGCATTTGAGAAATCGATAAATCCCATACTTTAGCATCGGAAGTTTCATTGATTTTTATTTTTTGTGTTATTCGATTTTTCATGTTTTATAAATTTTTTGCCGAAACCGAGTCAAATTGAGTTTTTTATAAATCAATAGACCTTAAAAAAATGTTAGTTATAAAAAGGTTTTATACAGAGCAAGTTTAAAAAAAACAATAAAAATATAAAATAAACATAAAACATAAACCAAACACCCATTTTCTTCTATTTAGCTCCAACAAAACCATAAAAAAAAACACCCTTCGCCATATTTTTTTTTTTTACCTTAAAAGAATATCTAGCCTAAATTAAACTCACACTTCCAGTTATTACAAAATAAAGATTTCGACTCCTCTTTCTCCCCCCTCTCACCATGTGAGACAGCCGTTTCGACGAGACCCACCTCTACCGATACACACCATAAACTTATCAAAATCATCATATAAAAATCCCAAATCACTTCCAATCACTTTTTAAATCAACTCCTTGCTAAAACTATCATGATTTGTGTTCTCGCTGCGCCTTTTCACTAAGCCATCTAGTAAACAAAGATGTTTAAACTCCCACACTTTGCGCACCGAATGATTGATTGTGATGAAATTATTGATTTTTATGAATTTTCAATTTCAAAGGGTTTTTGAGTAGGTTGAGGGTAATCCCTCGGCGCTCTCGACCCACTTGGCGCCCCCTTGTAATTAAACCCTCTCAAAGTGCGGTTAAATTAAGTTGTTGTGCCCCAAACAACAATATGAGTTTCGAACTATTCGTTTGGGTTTGATTTTTTTAAAGGGGTGTTTGTTTTCAGCAAAGACAAGGAGTCAAGGAGGATTCTTGTGTGATCTTTTCCTTATATCCACATTGTTAGTAAGCATGTTTTAAACCTTTTTTGATGGATGATTAATCTTTTTGTTTGTCTATTGCACGTATAATCTAGTATATTGAATCCATGTGTGATCACATTTGAGACATCTATTCGAGAATTAGATTGTTAATGGTATTGATAATAGGCGGAGATAGGCTAGTTAGGCGAAGTTGTGATGTTGTGTCATGGGAAAAATTGAAGTTTGAAGGGGTTTTAAGCTACCCATTTTGTGCTGAAAATTAGTGGGTCGATTTCGAATAGGTAAAATTTTTTGAAATTAAATTTGGGCTTAAGAATATGGTAAAGGATGTCCGTAGCTTCGATTCAATATATGGATCGTTTGATAACTCTCAATAACGAACGTTTGGCGGCCATTTATTTTGAGTCTAATAAATAAAAAAATTATAAAATTCCAATCAGCTTTTAAATTTAAATTTAATTTTCTGCAGAAACTAAAAAGGGTATTTTGTCATTTTCTGTCAAGTTTTGGGTCACGGGTAAAACTAAAAATATGTTTAGAATGTCGTTTTACTTTTCCTTCGGTGAGAATAAGTCTAAAATGAGTAATGACGGGTCGAAAAGCTGTAGAAAAAATCTGAGTTTTTTCTTTTCCTTTTGCTGCATCAATTGAATTATAAGGGCATTTTCGTCATTTTCTGTTGAGTTTCGAGTCTCGGATAAAGCTAAAAAGTTGTTTGGAATGTCGTTTTACTTTTCCGCAAGGATAACTAAGTCTAAAACTGCGTAATGATGGGTCAGAAAAAGTTAGTACCTAATCACAACAAAAAATATTTACAAAGTATGGTGGTTTTTCTTTTCTTTAGTTGCATCAGATCTGATATAAGGGCATTTTTGTCATTTTTTGTTGAGTTTCAGGTCTCGGGTAAAACAAAAAAGATGTTTAGATTGTCGTTTTACTTTTCCTTGAGGATAACTAGTCTTAAAAATGCGTTAATGTCAGGTCGAAAAGCTTTAGAAGTAAAAATCTGCGTTTTTACTTTATTTTTAGTTGCTCAGATTATTATAAGGGGATTTTTGCATTTTATGTTGAGTTTTGGGTCTCGGGTAAAACTAAAAAGTTGATCAGAAGGTCGTTTTAATCTTACACGAGGCTAGCTAAGTTTAAAAGTGCATTATAATGGGTCGTTTTTGATGAGTCAAACTCTTGAATAACTTATTTATAAAAAGTCAAAGTTTAGTAAAATATAAAGAATGACCATAGGCTAAGTCGAGGTCGTTAGGACTTGAAATAACTAAGCGGGAATTATTTTACATTTAATAGGTCATAAGTGAGCGTCGTATTCGGCCGAGTCAAACTTTGTGAAACTGAAATTGGATCTTAAATTATGGTAGGGGACGTTAATAGCTTTGAATCGATAGGTCGTACGTCCCGTAACTCCTAAAAATGAAGTTTTTATGGCCTCCGGAAGTTTAGAAATCAATAAAAACGAATTATGCACTTTATATTTTAATACTTGCTGATGCGAGTTTCGTGAACCGTTTTGGGCCCTTTCTGGTTCGAATCGGCCTTCCGTTAAAACTAGAACGTTGTTTTGAATGACGTTTTACCTTTTCGCGAGGTTTGTTAAGTCTAAAAAAATTGTAATTGCAGGCCGAAAAGCTTAGAGAAAATCTGCGTTTTTCATTTTATTAAAATTGCATCAGACCTGATGTAAGGGCGTTTTCGTCCATTTCTGTTGAGTTTTGGGTCTCGGGTAAAACTAGAAAGTTGTTCAAAATGCCGTTTTACTTTTCTTCAATGCGATCTAAGTTTAAAAACGTCTTATGACGGGTCAAAAACCCAAACTCAATTCTGCGTTTTTATAATAAAATCCTGCAGAAACTTGTAGGGGTATTTTGGTTATTTTGTGTTGTGATTCAGGTCTCGGCTAAAACTAAAAAGTTGTCCGAAACATCGTTTTACATCAAAATGCTTTAGAGTCCGAGTCTTGAAAATGTGATTTAGCGGGTCGTTTTGGACGGGTCAGATTTAAGGAAATATATATAATAAAAAGTCAAACTTTGCGAAATTCTTTTAAGGGTCAATTAGCGTTATGGAGAATAATTAGGCGTAAAATACACTAACTAAAACTGAATTTGAAACTAATATGTGAGTCTTTCACTTTCGTTCGCATCTAAATGTCTTAATCTTTAAAATGGGTCAAAATGGGTCATTTTCATTAAAATTACATATTAGTCGGAATAAGTTAAAATGAAATTAAACTTAAGGTGGATCATTTTAGTGGGTATAAATAAATAAGTTGGCACTCATGGATTATATGATATAATATTTTTATTATATGTCGGAATATATTACACATTTTACATACTTATGCTTTTTAGCTTTTTTTCTTTTAATTATATTCTATACGCGCAACATTATTTAGTCACGGTTCAGATCTTCGACTTCGTTTTCTTCTTGTTGAACTCCCGATGTTCGCATTGTTTGTCATCGTTGTTCACTCGTGTGATTCTCTTATCCGAACTTCTGCTTAAGGTGTGTTCATAGCCCCATCTTTTTCTTTTAAAGGTTTTCATAAACGTTTTCGGGGTGAGAAATACATGACTCGTTTTTACTAGAAATTCCAAATGATTTCTACTACATAAGCGTTACATGATTACTTTTACTAAAGCTTTTTCTTGCTTACCACATGACTTCTAAAACATGTGTGATACATGGTTGTTTCTTATGAACTGATTAAAGCTTGAGTTGTTTACTACATCATTTGAGATCATTAAATTCCTACATATGAAAACCGTGAGTTTTGAACACATTACTTGTTTTACTTTGGACACAAGTGCTTTCCAAATTGTATGCTATCCAGATTATTGCCTGAATATTATTGCCTAAGTCCTTTCTCTGCTACCTAAGTCCCCTGTTTATCATGAACCGTCAGTTGCTATTGTAGTGAGCGCGAATGTTGTGGATAGATCTATCGGGACTGACAATCCCCGTCTACTTTTCCGGACTTTATGGTTTTTTAGAGAACCATGTGACGCACTTAACATTTGAAGTATCATTGGGGTTATTAGCAGTATACCCTACTTTTATTAGAGACAAAAATCTTGTTTAAGGTGTCCGGTGTCATGAGCTTAGTACAATAATATATACTTAGACTTGGTGAATTTGTTTCTCTTGTCTACATTACTGGTTTTGGACTTCGGAATACGTACTTAGTCCACCATTACCTAAGTCTTGTGGTCCACTATTAAACATTACTTTGAATCACTAATTGAATTTTGAAAATAGTTCTTTGAAATGTTGTAATGCTACTTTTCTTACTGAAATATTACTTGAATTATTTCAACACTGCTTTTACTTAAACCTATGAATTCACCAACATTAATTGATTGACTTTTTAGCATGTTTTTCTCATGGTTACTATTTTTTAGTGGAGATTGGAGCATTCGGAGTCGCGGGAGGGTGGGGGTTATATTTTTGTTAGACTTAATAACTTGGTATCTTTTGCAATGTTTTGAAAATGTTTTCTAAATACTTTATAAATGGAAACACTGTGTAACTTAACATTCTTACTTAAAATTGAAATGTGACATTTTATTAAACGTCTCTTTTGAGGCCGTTTTCTGTAACTTGTGTGTATGTACTATGAAGTAGCACCCCAAAGTGGTATTCCGCTGCGTTGATGTGATTTTGGGGGTGTTACAGATTGGTATCAGAGCACAGGTTATAGCGAACTAGGCGTTTTCATAACATGACTATAACAATTTTTGAAAAAATTTTTAGAGTCCTCCCCCCCTCACCCCCCCTCCCCACCACCCATTCTACAATTATCCGTTATTCGCGAGCGCTTGATCCAGTAACTTATATGCTCTCTTTTGCACCTTTATTGCTATTGCATTAATAATTAGTATATAATACTTGGTTATGATTTTTCTCTCTTATGTCTATCTTATGACGTCATACTATTTGCCTTATATCGGTCGGTTATATATTGACCACCCCGATTATCGCTTACTTCCTGTTTTCTTATTTTCTCCGTCAACGTTATGCGTGTACTATATCAGGGATACCCGTACATATGTAGCTATTTTTTTTCAAATTTTATTTATCTTCAGGTTTAACGCCACTATTCCTTATATATATAAGAGTTAATTCATTTAAGTGTCCGACTATTTTCGGTCGCTTTCGCCTACTTTTGGAAATTTTTGGGTAAAGTTGGTGTGATGTTGAATAATTTTTAACTTGAGGCATGTGACCATAGTACTTAGTTGGGTAGGTCAACATAAAAGGTGTATGTGGTTCTTTGGATAAATCCATAACTATTCCGGATGAATGAGTTACGACTAGAACGGCCAAACTAATCATAAATTGTGTCAAGATTTTCAAAATGAGTTTGAGATCAATATTTTCATCTTAAGTGCCCCATTTTCCAATTAAAACCTCTAGGATTTAGATAAACTTAAACATGGGCTTTCGTTTTGGGTCAAACGGAGTTATAAAATGGGAATTATGCTAAAAAAAACGATAAAACAAGAAAACGTTTTAAATAATCAGATTTGGCACATGATGGTAAAATGATAACTTCACTTAGGATCTTACTTTGAGTATTTTTCTTGTAATCTCAGTAAACTAGAGTCTAACATCTTGTTTAAGGCGAAAACCGTTCGTTTATACCTATTACGAATTTTGAAATATAGGTCCATTAAGTCAGATTGCAAAGGGCAGAAATGTTTATGTAATGATAATTACTTACATATGTGTATAGTACTATGGTAAGTCTTAATAAGTTCTTTTTCTTTGATATTTCATGAGCGATGCGGTAATCTCCGAAACATTAACGTGACTTTATTTTATTTCCTTTTTGATAACATTGATATTCGGTGTACTTTGTCAATTCCACTAGTTATTTTATTGTTCGACTCCGAGTCCGAACACTCTTCTTATGCTTTTGAATCGCGTATGTTGTGTTTGTAATCCATTGTTTTGAAGTCTTCCAGTTGGTGGGAGTACGACTTTAACTTGTCATCTCGGATCGTGCCATCCTTTGGCACTTACCTTTGGGAATGCGATTGACTAATGTCTTATTATTATTCTCGTTACTTCTTATTATGATTTTGAAAAATCATGATGTTAATTAGACATCCTTTTATTTAAGGTAGCATTTGATTATGTTATTATTGTGTTTTGTGACGGACATACTTAAGTAGGATGATTTATAATCGTCTTATTGAAATGATTTGGGACGCTTCTTTATTTGAATAAGAAAATTATAAACCGCCGAACCATAAGTTTATAAATCTTCACTTACATGGATTGGGACGCCTCTTTATGTAAGTGATGAGTTATGAATAAGTGGGCTTACGTGTATCCGCCATAGCGTGCGTACGAATCATTCTTTGGGCTATGAACTCCTTTCGACTCGTATTTTGTATATAAATTTTTCCGAATTTGTATCGACCGCCGCGAGCTTGATAAGCTAATAGTAATAAACCCTTAACCACCTCCAAGGTTTGACAACTTGTCAAATTATTCGTTTCCAATGGCTTTTTCTTCGAGTCATGTATTTTATCCTTCCTTTAAGAATTCTCGCGACTTTCAATCCGTTCGCTCATGTTCATTGCATATATTTGATGCTTTGACTATTGTTCATTTAATTTTCGGTGAAACTCATGTCAAGGACCAGAGTTCACATGAAGCGTGAGAATCAATTCAAGAATAAGTACCTGCATCTGTTCACCTTCACCTCGTCTGCAGCCGCCAGTTGAACTCTGGGGACCAGAGTTCCCTTAGGGGGATCGACTGTGAGAATTCGTATTTTCGGGTAAATATATTTATTATAATTTATTCTTATTTCTGCTGTTAAGTAAAAAAAATTAATTTTTACTTTTACCCGATTCGGCAATTTCACGTTCCTAGTCAAATTCGAATCACACTTTGGATATTTATCCATTTTAACGTTTGAGAAATCAATAATTCCATATTTTAGCTTCGAGAGCTTATTTATTTTTCATTTTAATACTTTTGGACTTTATTTCGCGTTTGGCCGAAACCGCGTCAAAATAGTGTTTTTATAATTTTTAATATTTTAACCAAGTGTTTTAAAACAAATATTGTGGTATAAATGTTTTATATAAAAAAATACAATTTATAAACACAACATGTAAACCAAACACCCCTTTTCTTTTAATATGCCCCATCAAAACTAGAAACCAAACACACCTTATCATATTTTTACTCCTACAAAACTGAAAACCAAACACCCCCTTATATAAAGTTTGACCTTTATAAACCTTTGACCCCCTTTATAAAAACACACACATAACACAGTAAAAAAAAAGATCGACTCCTTCCTGCTCTCCCTCTACTGTTCAATCAAAACAACCCCAAAACCATCAAAATCCACCATCTTGATCTCTAAAATCAATTCCTAATAACTCAAAAACACTTATAAACAATTCCTAGTCATTTTCTAACAATATTAACCACCATGCATCAAGATTCATAAATTCTTGATTCTTCTTGATTTTTTGACTTTTAAGGGTTTTTGATCTAATTGATGGTAATTGGAAGAAAACAAAACAAAACCCCCCCCCCCCCCCCATAACAAGAGGTTTAATATTGGTTGTGTAGACAAAAATTTGGTGAACGAAAAATCAAAGATTTTGGGTTCTCTTTTCTAGTCCTAGTGGGTTAGGCACAAGTATAAACCCAAAGGGGTTTGATTATTTTGATTATCTTTTCATTGCATTGAGTTTGTAAGTATTTTGTTACCTCCTTTATGTTAATTAATTTCTAATATGTATGCATTTGTGTAAAATTATATTATGAATCCATGGATCCTAGTGCATGTGTTAGATTGAGTGATTGAATGATTGAAATTGATTTAGATGATGGAGATAGATAGATTAGGCATGTTGAAGTTGTGGCGAAGTGAAAATCGCGTTTGGAAGGGTTTTTGGTTAGGCAAATTAATGCAGAAAATTGGACAGCCCCTTTTGGGTGTCGAGATTATTCTCAATCTGATTTTAGGCTTTTGATTTTGGTAGAGGATGTCCATAGCTTCGAATCGATAGAGTCGTAGTTCCCAGTAACTCCTAAAATGAAGTTTTTATGGCCTACGGAGCTTAAAAAAAAATTTAGAATTAATAAACGAATTTGCACTTTATATTTTAATACTTGCTGATGCGATTTCGTGAGCCGTTTTGGACCTTTCTGGTCCGAGTGGCCTTCGTTAAAACTAAAAAAAGTTTGTTTAGAATGACCGTTTTACCTTCCGCGAGGTTCTTGAAGTCTAAAAGCGAGTGATTAACTGGTCTATGGCGGGGGCAAATTCTAAGTTCTTGGTAATTAATAACTGCTCAGACTGATGCGGAGTGCGGTTTTCGCCCATTTCGGTTGAGTTTTGGTCTCGGCTAAAAACTAAAAAGTTATTCCGAAACGTCTGTTTTTCTTCAAATTGATTTAGAGTGCCCTGTTTTGAAAATGTGATTTAGCGGGTCGTTTTGGACGGGTCAGATTTAAGGAAATATATATAATAAAAAGTCAAACTTTGCGAAATTCTTTTAAGGGTCAATTAGCGTTATGGAGAATAATTAGGCGTAAAATACACTAACTAAAACTGAATTTGAAACTAATATGTGAGTCTTTCACTTTCGTTCGCATCTAAATGTCTTAATCTTTAAAATGGGTCAAAATGGGTCATTTTCATTAAAATTACATATTAGTCGGAATAAGTTAAAATGAAATTAAACTTGAGGTGGATCATTTTAGTGGGTATAAATAAGTAAGTTGGCACACTCATGGATTCTACGATATAAATTTCATTATATGTCGGAATATATACATTTTACATACTTATGCATTTTATGCATTTTTCTTATAAATATATTCTTATACGCGCACCATTATTTTAGGTCGCGGTTCGGATCTCTCGACTTCGTTTCTTCATTATTGATCATGATGTTCGCATTGTTGTCATCGTTGTTCACTCGTTTTGATTATCTTATCCGATACTTCTGCTTAAGGTGAGTTCATAACCCCACATTTTCTTTTTAATGGTTTTCATAAACTGTTTTCAGGGTGGGAATACATGCTCGTTTTACTAAGCAAACTTATTGATTTCTACTACTTAAGCGTTACATAACTATTTTTACTAAAGCTTTTACTTGCATACTACATGACTTTTAATACATGGTTGTTTATTCCTGAATTTACTAAAGCTTGATTTGCTTACTACATGATTTGAGATCACTGAATTCTTATATATGAAAACTGAGAGTTTTGAACACATTACTTGTTTTACATTGGACACAAGTGCTTTCAAACTGTATGCTATCCAGATTATTGCCTGAATGCTATTGCTTAAGAGCCACGAATACGGGTGCAATTCCCTTATAATTACGAACACGGGTGCAATTCCCTTATAATTACGAATACAGGTGCAATTCCTTTATAATTACGAACACGGGTGCAATTCCCTAAGAATTACGAACACGGCTTCGATGTCATGAGCTTAGTGCAATAATACATGTTTTGGACTATGGAATACGTACATAGTCTGCCGTTACCTACATCTTGTGGTCCACTACTAAACATTTCCTGATTTATTGAATCACTACTTGGATTTCGGAAATAATACGTTAAAATATTGTAACGCTACTTTTCTTTCTGAATGGTAATCTGTGGGAAGAGGTTTATGTTAGCCAACCGGACGGATTTGTGGATCCAGACAAACCTAACTACATGTACAAGCTTAAGAAAGCTCTTTTGGTTGAACACAATCCTCCCACGCGCGGGTATGATATGATTTCTTCATTCCTGATATCCAATGACTTCTCAAAAGGCTCAGTGGATCCTACTCTGTTCACCCGTAGAGAAGGCAAGGAACTACTACTAGTACAAATATATGTCGATGACATTATCTTTGTTGCATCTACTCCTAAACTTTGTGATCTATTCACTAAAATCATGTGTTCAAAATTCAATATGTCGATGATGGGTAAAATCTCATTTTTCTTAGGACTACAGATTTCTCAATTCCCAGAGGCATCTTCTAAACCAATCTAAATATGCTCTTGAATCACTAAAGAAATATGGCTTTTGAATCTTATGACCCATTTTTTTGTAGGTTGGATACTCCCATGGTGGAGAAATCCAAACTAATGAGTATAAGACGGGAAAGTTGTAGATCCGGCACACTATCATGTATATTGGCACCCATCCTTTATCTTTACAGCCAGAGAACTGACCTATAAATTGGCTATTGCATGTGGTGCCCAGTACCAGGCTTTGCCTACCGAAGCACTTAAATGCGTAAAAAAATGATCTAGTCCGATATCTAAAAGGAAACCGTACATCGGGACTTTATTATCCGAAGGATTCTTCATTTGCATCTAACAGCATATGCAGATGGGATCATGTAGGTTTGTCAATGATACACGCCGTTCACATCTGGTAGTAAACAACTTTTGGGTGAAGACTTAAGAGTTTGGTACGTCTAACACGGAAGCGAAATATATTTCTTTGTCCTGTTTGTTGTGTCTCAAGTCCTATTATGAGATCAACAACTTACCGACTATGCTTTGGATTCAATAAAATTCAATGTACTGTGGATAAAAAAAGCTGCTAATGCCTTATGCTACAACAACGTTCAACAATCCAGATCCAACCAATAGACAACAGATTTCACTTCATCAAGGAGCATGTTGAAAAATGGTGGATCGAACTTTACGTTGTCATCATGGAGTATCAAGTGGCAGACATCTTCACTAAAGCTCTTGGCACGAGAAAGAATTGAATTTCTAATCACCAAGCGGGTAATGCGAAGTTTTACGCCAGAGTACTCTGAACATGTTGGCAGATACTTGACGAATATGGTGGTACCTATTCGAATATCCTTTATATCATATGTATATAATATAACTCAGAAAAAACCAAAAATATTTTCTTTTTATATAAATTTTTCAAAAACAAAATACAAAATTAAAAAATGAGAAAAATACAAAAAAAAAAGAAAAGTTTTTCAAATGGCAAGGTCATCTGAAAATCGATAACATTTACGGTCTTAGAAATGTCATTCAACAATGATACGAGCCTGTAAATGAAGTTCGAGCAGAAGTTTCTAATGTTTTCAAAACCGCCATATGGCATACTAGTAACTCCTGATAGTAACCCGCTTTTCACCCTGAGGAAAACATGTCGTCAATAAGACAGTTGTTCCTAACAATGGGAATTTATTTTCGGGCATGGTCTACTTTATGACCATGCAAAGACTTGTGATTACTTTACATCACAACCCGTGCTTCCAATAATAAATAAGTGTTACGTTTCAGTGCAATAATTGTCAAATAAGACAAAATCTTATTTTTATTGGTAAACAGTTGTCTTAACAATGAATCAGTGTTTTCAGTAATCACAAAAAGATTTTCAAAGACAATTCGACCACTCACTCAATGACAACAGCTCTTTAAATAGAAAACGGGTCATTATTTGAGGGGGAGAATGCGTCATCAAATAATCTTTTAAAAGGTCTTTCAAAATAAGTCACGGAATAAACGGATAAAGTTTCTAGTAATGACGGATAACAATTTAAGGGGTGTTAATGGATTTTAACTACACGAGCTTAAGATGTCATTTGTTTCAAACTTTATGGCTATATTGCATTTAAGACTTAGTTGATTCTCACGGAATAGATTTAAGCTTATCAATTCTTCGAACACAATCTCAAGTATATTTGCGTACTAGGTTTTGATACCGTTTCATCACTTCATCAATAACGACCTTGAGTACCTACGTGGTGGTGAGTCAAGCCGCAAGTACTCTACTTCAGTTACGAAGACCAAGGCTGCAGATTACGGGCATATTAAATGGATAGAAGACTTAGTGCCCAACTCAATGTGGAGTCAAGTGATAGTCAACTATGACAAATTTGCTCTCTGGGGAATCTCACATTGGGGCAAGAAGTGAAGACAATTCTATGCATTTGCGGCCACAAGGGAATCAGCTCGTGATGTCTACTCAAAAAGAAGAATTATTGCTGTCACAAAGGTGGAAATAGTCGAATGGCAAAACTACAAGCATCTTGACTGGATCACTGTACATAGGGATGACGACATTCTTTACAAGTTCAAAGAAGGTGATTTCCACAGACTTCAGATCCAAGACATTGAAGACATGCTGCTTCTTCTCGTGCAAGGAAAGTTGACAAATCTCAACGTTGAAGAACGTCTTGCATTTAATGTCTCCTTAAGAATGTTCACAAGAAGTGTTGTCATCCAAAGGCGTGTGGAAGACCTTCAATTGGGTGTTGAAAGCTATCAAAAGAAACTCAACCTCACAAAGCCTGACACGTACAGATCCAATTTGAGAAGAAGAGACGCTTACACACCATACTCCGATCCCAGAGGATTCATCTATGAGAACAAAGACAAGAAGAACAGATTGATGCGCATTGATGAACTACACAAGTTTAGCGATGGTACTCTCGATGATGTTCGGACTGCTCTGAATGATCGCCTCAAGGGAATCAGAATGGAGTATCTGCCTCAGACTTTTTGGAGCCAACGTGACAAAGCAAATGCAAGAGCTATGATTCAGGCAATTGACAAAAGATTAAAGACAAGGAGGATCATGCGGAGCTTGGAGAGATTTGTTGGTGGAAGACCATACGGGGGTGACTTACGGCTGCTTCAAAGGACCATATGATTTATCATATGTTGTTCTCATCTTATAAGGTCAATCCTCGTAAATAATTTTATCTTGTGAATATGTTAATAACTAGTGTAGATTTTTTGGTGAAAAATAAGATGTGCTCGAGTACAAATTTTACAAGAATTTCTTAGTAAATTCAAAATCTTTCAAATAATTGTACTCGGCACCATCTTATAAACCCTCAAAAGTTGAGGGGGAGCAATAATATGTTCCATTCTGCTAGAATACATCATTTTGTCCCCGAACGGTTAATCAATTGATATCCAAAATATCAAGGGATTAACATTTTGGATAAGGGGAGAAAATGTGATTAACCTGGACTTAATGTATATTGACAGAAGTAATCAATTAAAATGGACTCGATGCACTCCACACTTAGCATGTACTACGATTACGATGCACATGTTAAGGGGGAGCTTTTAGTGATGATTAAAAACATTCAAAGTGTAAACCTTTTGATATTTATATCAAACACTTTGAATGAATTTTTCAATGATTTTGGTTTGTAATGGTGATGGAATACCCTAAAAGACCGACCATGTACTTAATTTTATGGAGTTATAAGGTGGTTAGGTATAGGTATTCAAATCCCATGATCCAGCCAGAACCGGAGGGATCTACCCAGGGATATCCACTAGTTAGTGTAGAAGTCCTTAGGTATGATTAAAAAGGAGAAAAAGTGAGAATCGGGAATAATGCCGACTGAGATGGAGCTAACACTGGAACAAACCCAACAAGGTGTTAGTTATGAAGTCTCGGTAAGCATTGAAGGGGTTGAAGAATGAAAAAGAAATGTAAGGATAAAGGGTGAAAAGAAAGAAGCCCTCCATACACTTAGGCAGAAACCGGGTCAATACATATGCTGTCAGAAACACTTAGGTGTTGTCTGACATTGAAGACAGTCATGGACCCAGTGACGCTATGCACAAACCCCTCCCAGCCACTCAAAGTCGGAAAGACTTTGTTTCAAAACTCACGGAGATACACTCATTTCTATTGACTTTCTCACTCCGAGTTAGTTGATATTGAAAAGGTGGCACTCAGCTCCAGCCTCTGATCACTAAAATTAAAAGTGCACAATTGAGTCTAGAGCCAAAAGAGATCATCCATTAATCTCATTAGGACACTTGTCATAATTTAGCTTGTTATCTCACACAATGTGAATATCAAGTAATATCATAGATGTTTCCTACGCAAGATCCTTGTGATTTTTGCCAGAACATCAGATTTGAATTCATCACAATGAAGATGGAAAAATCCTGCTTGAGCTAACATCAAAAATGCTCATGGTAGGTATCTTGTGCGATTCTTTATGAATCAACCTTTGTGACATCTGGAAAGAACGGATGTGCATTCTATAAGAATCAGCTTTGTACTAGATATGGAATTGACGGATTTGATGATGAATTTTGGAAAAGATATCACTGTCTCGATTGTGTCACAAAACACTTTAGCAAGTGACACGTTGATTTGATTTTCAAATTGATTTTTCTATATCAATCGGTTGAGATGTAACTCACAGGTTCACTTTATCGTCTGTTTTGCTTTGAAGACGTTCCGATAAATGAGAAACTGCTGAGTACGATGAATCCTAATACTTATGTGTTAGAAAGATTCCAATACTACCAGCTGGATGGAAAATCTGTCAAAAGATTCTTCTTATCTGAATCTATCTGATCAACAGTTCTTATCCTCACGGCAGATTTGAAGGTTTACTCCAACCAAACCTGGCAGCGCGTTGACCAAAACCGCATATTCGTCCCCCCGCTTTATTGCTAACTGTTTTATGCAGGCTATTTAAAGATAGTGGTGGAGGTTCTTGATTCCAGCTGGCTCAAAAGATCCATAGAAACATGCCTCTCCCCGAACAACAACATAAAGGACATCATGAAGCTCAAGTAATGTTTCAAGACTTCCGCTACTGTTATACCGTATGTCTTTCTTGAAGTGACGATTGTATATAAAGGTAAGAATTTCAAGAAGTTTTCCGTCACTCTGATACGAACGTCTTTTCTGACAGTGACGAAGTGTTAAGTTAAAGAATTTCAGAAGACCTGCAAACATTAAAGTCTTTTTACAAGTCAAACAAAATTAAGTAAAGGTTTTTGGAGCATGTCGGTCCAACAATAACAAGTTCACAAGATGGCAAAGATACACAAGGGTGGCGATATGAGATTTTACTTGTTTGATGCCATCTCAGGTTTGTTTCAAGATCAATTTTCCCTACAAGTCAGATAAGAACAAGCTCAAGCCTAAAAGTCACAAATCAATACATCATGTTCACAAGATAGAAAAAGAAAGAAGTATGCGAGCACAAGAATGATGACTTCATAGTATGATAGCGTTTTACTTTTTGTAAACATGAGTGACCTACCCTTAGGGGGTGATTGTTTAGGAATTACGAAAAATTCCTAGAAAATCTCGGTCACTTCATAGATATTGGTAGATTAGCTCTTCAAGTAATATTTGGAACTTACATAGGTAACTATTCCTAAGGTCCATGGAAAGCCAGTAACCAAGGCCCATGTCCACCTTATGTATGTATACACACATAGAGAGGGTGTTGGTTCTCTTTGTATTTCACACATAGTTCAATCAACCAGTCCATTTAGTTTTCCATTTTACTTTCTCTCTCAACTTTCTCCTCTCTAGTTCATTTTTTTTTGTGTGACATGAGTTTTTCTTCACGGTGGTTAAGATGCGGCATTTAACACACTAGTATTCATAATCAGTTGTTTTACATAGTCAATTGTATTTTTAACATCTTGGCTATCATCCTTAATAGGCTGCGGAGATCTATTCCTAAGGGACTCACACTAGCTCTAACAGTATTAACTGGAATTCTGACCTAGTTATAGTTTGTACTGCTTTAGGAAAAATTGGTTTTGGTGATTTTCTTGTGTACATTGTTCCACACATAACTTATTTTCCCTTTTTTCCAAGTACCCTTACACATCCTTTTGTTTAATTCAGCTTGTTTAGCTATTTTTTCTCATGGAAATCACAATCTCTAATAAGATGGCTAAAACTACCACATACAAAACATGCCTTTTTAGTAAACCCATATCCCAAACCCAATATTTTAGACATTAAACCACTACAATCCTTTTTGTCAGGTTTAGGATTTTGACTTTATGTGTTTTGTACTTTCACAGTTTGCCTAGGAGTTTTTACATGCTTAACAGTATTAACAAAATCAAAACAAGGTGTTTCCTGTTCTTTTATGGGCAGAGACACATGTTCATCATCACTATCTGATTCATACTCCTCAATGATAGGAGCATCAGACCAGACTTTAGGTTGACTTACTACTTTGGGTTCATTGACAACTAGTTCAGGCATAAATGTAAATGTTTCTTCACTAGAATTTGATTCACAAGAATTAAAGTCACTGCTCCAAGCATCAGATTTACTAGGTTTAGATTACTTTGGGCCATATGTAAACTGTGACTCATTAATTTCAATATCAGGTCCAGAAGGGATATAAATCCTTGTCATTGGAGGAGGAACTGCATGCATCCCTTCTGCATATCTATCATTTATAGGACTATCTTCTATATCACTAGACCTACTGTAAAAATACACTTTCAAAAACTTCATTTTCATAACTTAAGACACCTTTATTCATTTAATTTCCATACCCAAGCCCAGCCTCGTGGCTCTTGATCTAGGATCTACAAGGTTTGTAGATGTCGTGCTATGAAGGAAAAAGAATATTTTAAAACAAGTTGATGTCCTTATAATCGATTGGTGATGTTCTTATCTCTACTAGCTTTGGTGAATCAATCCTTGGGTTGGTGATGAACCCTAGTAGCATTTTCTTAGTTAGCAGCAGCAAGAAGATATGCTCATGTATTGGTATGTAGAAGAAACAACATAAAACCCTAATTTGGTTTCCGTACATCATGAAGATCCTAAAGGGTTTCATTTTCTTGATCTTTGCAAGCATGATCTGCTACTCCTATGCATATCCAAATCAGATTTATTTGATTTGAGCTTTCCTTACAAACCCTAATCTTTAGGGTTTTTGGTCAAAATCAAAATATTATTTGTATAGGGTTTGTCTTATGATAATCAAAAGTTTCATTGTAAGCATCATATGAAAATCTTGTTGCATCAGACATGAAGAACAAAAACCATTGTACGCCATATGATGTTAATACTGCTGCTGTCGCAACCACTAGTCAATTGGTTGCGTGATGATTACAACTGTTGTTTGTGGTTATGGTTTTGTGTATGGAGACAACAGTTTGTGTTAATGGTTTTGTTTATTGACGTCAACTATAGGGTTTCAATAGACAATGATTGTCTAGGTGATAGACGTGGATGTGTGAGAAGATCAAAACCCTATTACATCAAAGACGTGGTTGTGAAAGTGATGGTAAATCTGACAACTAAGATTGGCATATATCAAGGAGGAAAATTCGCATGGCATGTGCGTGACACAACTATAAGTTTTGATGGGCTTTAAAATATTTTAATGAATATCATTGGTTGTTGATTAGCCATGTGATGTGAATACTGCCTTCTAAGCTTTATTGGTGCGAATGGAATATGTTATTTGACCATGGGAGCACATTATATTAATCTATTCTTGTTTTTCAGCGGAACAAAAAGCTATATAAGAAAAAGGAAAAGGTTGTTTGTTTATGAGAGTGCACGTGCTGTCAAGCATAAAGAAGTTAGTACTGTTGGGGTCAAGATCAATGAATTAGTACTGCTCTTTGTGGTTCATACTGCCAACACATGCATAGTCAAAACTATTTGATTACGTGTTAATACTACTGACTATTACTGTTGTTCGTTACGTCACTTCATAACAACATACAAAACCATAATTTTTAAAGGGTTTCTGGTTAATATCGTGACAAGAAACAAAGGTAACAACAGGTCATGATCACAGGTGTTAAGAAGAATAGGCTTCTTGTTTAAGATGCTACTGAATCTGATGATCTTATTATACAAAACCCTAATAGTACTTACAGGTCTTGTCAAAAAGTGTTTAGGGTTTTCACTAATGTTTGATCTACTGGTGTATATATATGGGTTGTATATGGTTTCATTTGTGATGATTAGCGAAAGAGAAGGTTCTGATCATGGTGAAAAGAAGCAGCAGATTTGAAGGGTTTGCTCATTATGTAAATTAAAAAGCCTCAAGGTTTTGAGTATTAGATTATATCGACATAAGGTATGGTGTTTATGATTAGAGTTTCAAGCAATATTGATACTTTATGCCGCTAATACTGCCAACAAGGTCATGGTAACATTAATACTGCTGGTTTAAGCATTTAGTAATGCTAGCTTTGTATGATATCGGGTAATACACGTTGGTTGGTTTTCAGATGGATTTGGAACTTGGACATAACTATTTTTCAAATAGTTTATTCGTATTGATTTTATGGCTCGTTTTGGAGATTTATTGAAGACGTGATTATGAAGACGATTGAATATTGCTAATTTGATGTTGTAGTTGAGTTTCATAGATGCGTGTTCTTATCATATCTTAAAGTCATGTTTATGGCATAACATCAACTTTAAAGATAACTTGTTCGTGCTTACAATGGTGTGACGAAGACTTGTTAAAATCTAGCAAAAGTGTGTGATTTTTCTTATAGGTGCTCAATGCTCACATTTGTTATCACTTAGTATGTGTCTCATAGAAGATGAGGTTTTTGTCAAGAGGTTGCGGTCTACTTATATTTATAAGTTCGACGTCACGTGGATAGTGCAAGACATAAGACACAAGTTTGGGAGATTCTACTTCTTCATCAAATTCGTTATACTCGGTTTTCTTCATCAGTGATCACTACATAGAGCCTACAGAGTTTGAGATTCAAGAGATGGTAAACATATTGGTTTCAGGGGAAGCTTATTATTAACATGTTTAACCATCTACATGCACCACTTGAGGGGAAGTGTTTCGTTACTACTGCTAGTCATTTATTACCACTGCTAGTTTATATTTCTACTGCTCAAAGTCATTTTTTGTATTATGCTTCATGGCGGGTATTTTGAGTATTAGAAGGCTGGATTAGTAGTTGTGGTATATGGTTTGTAGCTGTTATGATCCAAGTTGCATATCTACAAAAGACCCCTATTGGATGAAGACGAAAAGGGGAAGAAGATTACATGTTTATTGATTTGCAGCTTATTATGTTTGGTGACATGAAGCATTGAAGATTTTTTTTTCAATTTAGGAGATGATTACTTACTCATTTCTTAGTTTAGGGGAGTTAGTACGCGTCTTCTTGTTTGTACGTTGTCGATCATCAATTAGGGAAAAAAAGATTGTTAGGTTCTAGATTTGACGAGGACTAAATTAATTAAGAATGAATCAAAAGGACGACCTAAATATTGTAATTACAGTTTATCTTCAACGTGGTGGAGAATATGAAGATTTTAAAGTTAAAGATTATTGATGATACAGAAATCTTCTTTTAAATGTTTTTGATTAATAAGATATTCTTAAATGTTTTTATATATTTTTTGGTTCTTATTATTCTTTTTATGCATGGATTTCTCTCTATTTTATGTGATTTAGGCATATGGTTAGATAATCAATCCATAATAAAACTAAGCTTTCACAATGAGAGTCTAGATAGTTAGATAGCAAAGTCGACTGAATGAGTGTCGAATAGTCAACCATAGTATAGTTTAGTTAGGTGTTGCCCAAATATTATAGTGGGGGTAATAGGGAATCGTTTCAATAAAGAAATACCTAGTAGTAACTTTGATTGTGTTTCTTTTATTACTTCCCGCTGGCGTGTTATCAATCATTGGATATTATTATCCTTGATGAGCAAATCGATTATCAACATTAACGGAGGTTTTTTGTTTTTTGTGGGAAAAATTTCCTGCCTCGTGATTCCATAAGTTAACACTGTACATAATGCTTGCATAATATCTTTATGATTTAATCAATTCAAATCATATGATCAGCGTATTATCTAAACAATTCTTTTATCATGTTTTAATTTCTGGCTCATAAAGCAGGAATCTTAATTCCATTACATATTATCTTCGCCCAAAATACCTTGATTGAAGATTGAAATTAAGACGAGGTTAAAGACAGACAAAGCATGATTACAAGATAGTTCAAACATAATAAAACAAAAGGTAAAGAATTAAAACACACATGACACTCCTAATTTTCAGGAAAAGTAAATTGGGTTGCCTCCCAAAAAGCGCTTGTTTTTGTTCGAGTCACGAGCCTGACTTTACCCTTATTTAATAGATAAAAGGGAGGGTTCCCCTACACTTGAGTTCAAGTACGGGTGATAGTAACGGTACACACCATTGTTATGAGAAGGGGTCACATGCTAAAAAATTGGTTGTTGAATTATACGCTCTAAATGGCGTGTTTCTTTAATCCTAACCTTCTCTACTTCTTTTGGCCTAACGGGTGAATTAAGTCCTCTTCCTTGAAAATAAACTTCCTTAGATTCTAATTCCAAATCATCTTTTATCATCTCCAATTTCGAAAAATCAACACCTAGGGATCCACTTTGTCCTAATAAACATGGTTTAAATCCATAATGTTTCTTGGGGTCGCCAATGCATGGGTGATAATAGCAATACATATCCTTAGGGTTGAAAGATGCCACGTGAGGTGAAGGCGGTGTATGATTGGTCAAATGATCTACTTTATTCATCCTAAAACTATCTGGACTATGTGGTTTGATGGGTGGTTCAAGGCCTCTTTTGTCTCCTAGGCTTATATCTA
>BQNB010026540.1:0-58504 GCA_026074375.1 Tanacetum coccineum | reverse complement strand
AAATAAACTAATTTATTCTACTCCTAAAACTAACACTACAACTAAAAAAATAAACTTAAAAAAATACACACACTAAAAATCTCCCTAAAATCTAACACCTTTTCTCACTGATGCGTGCTCATTTATATAGCCCCAAGTAGGTGGGGGCAAATTCGTCATTTCAGGCCTCCATCCACTTATATTGCTGGATCTAGGGGTATTTTGGTCATTTTGACGCCCACCAACCTCCACATTATTGCCATAGTCTGACCTCGTACTGACACACGCACACCTCGTACTGACACGCGCAGAGTGCCACGTGTCACACGCTGATTGGTCCAGCCGCCACCTGAACAGTACCTCGTACTGACGTGTCCTGCTACCTCGGACTGCTACAGTACCTCGTACTGACGCTCTGCCACCTAGGACTGACACCTCGTACCTCGTACTGACATACCTGCAATCTGACACTCAATCATTAGAAGCGCCACGTGTCACCACCTGAGTGGTGCCACGTGGCATTTTTACTGTTCCCCACCGTCGTCGGTCAACCTCCGGTCAACCGCCGCCGGACCACCGGTCAACGGTGGTCAACGGTGGCGGTCAACGACGGTCAACGGTGGCGGACAACCGGTCAACCACCGTTGGACCACCGCCGGACCACCGGTCAACGGTGGTCGACCGCCGGTCAAGGCGGGTCAACAGTTGGGCCGGGTCAAGTTTGGGTCATGGGCCGGGTCAAGTTCGGGTCTGGTTCGGGTCTGGATCGGGTCCGGGTCGTGAGGGGAATAATCCCCCTTAGGGTGAGTCGAACCCTGGACCTCTTATATAGAAGCTAATGCTTTAATCGGTGGGCTAGAGCATAGTTCTAATTATAATGTGCAAAATTAAATATAAGACCCTTAAATATCTTGGACTAGGTTTATTAAAGATAAAAGGTTCAAACAGGGACAAAAAATGTTCATATTTTAAAATGGTTTAAATGTATAGGGTCGGTTACGTTGGACTCGTTTTTTCATGCCTCTTTCCAATGGTGTGATCGAGAATATTTACGACTTCGTTCTGGAACCTCGATTAATGTGTAAACCGTCGTCATAAGTCACCCGAAATTTACGTTTTTGCTTCCGTGTTAAACCTTTTTACCTGTAGACTATAAAACACATACAAACATATTTCAAAAAATTTATCTATATTTTAGTGTTTTTAGTCCTTTTATAGTGTTTTACGGGGTACAAAATATGTATATTTTAGCCAATATCAATGACAAACATGTAACTTATAACACATAACTTAAAGTGCCCAAGTTACTTGTAATCACAAATCATCAATGCATTCATACGTCAATATCTCTCGACGTCTCAAGTCTGCTTCAACGTAGTTTGCACCCGACGTAAATCACTTAAGGTATAAATAAATAAATGCATAATTTATTTTATGATCAAAGGAATGTTTTTCTTAAACCTCACATTTTTTATAAAATGTAACAAACATTTTTAAAACTTATGCAAAACATTTTTGTATTTATAAGAAATGTTTTATTCAAAATCATATATTTTGAATTCAAATTTTTCCCACCTTATAAATATGGTTATAATTAGATCCAAGAAAAAACACCATCCCTGAAAACGACAAAAAAATGGGAAGCGTCCAGCTATGTGCGGCCCCTATATAGGTATTGGAGGCCCCTCTTAGTGAAAGGGGTGACCCGGACATTATAGAACTAAAGGGGCCGGCCATGTAAAAACGCTCCCAGCTTTGTCTATAAATAGTAGACTGTTCCCCACATATTTTTTACCTTTTGCACCTATTTTCTTTCTGTCCCAAATCAGTTTATACATCTTCTACATCCTCTAAAAACCCTTTGATCATTTAATCATAAGCATTTGTTTCTAAGTGATTGAAGCTTCTTCCTCCAAGTGCAAGAGAAGAACTCTCGCTATCATCAAGATACAAAGTTATGTAGTTTAGTTAGTGCATTCGTGACATGTGTTTCATTCACAATATATAGATCGAGTCCACATATTCCAAACTTGTGTAATAGTTAGATCGGGTTGATCGTGATAGTATTTAGGTAAGGTAAATACTTGTAAGGGTGATTAGTAGTTAGATAGGGTTGATCGTGATAGTATTTAGGTGAGGTAAATACTTGTGAGGGTGGTTAGTATTTTTTAGGTACTTAAAAATACAAGCATGTGGTAGATTGGTTCTAGCTAAGATTAGAACTCAACATTTGACTTAGTGTCGGAAATTGGTGTAAGCTACAGGGTAGATTGGTTCTAGCTAAGATTAGAACTTGACATTTGGATTTGTGTCGGAAATTGGTATAAGCTACTTGTGTACGATTTTCTCCGCCTAAAGGGAGCTTGTTGACTAGTGAAGTAACGCTCTAGTTGGGTACTCGGGGAGTAGAGTAGGGCGAAGAGGAGCTTCGTGACCGAACCACTATAAATCTTCGTGTCCGGTTTGCATTTTCTTTTACTCATGTCTTTACATTTATACTCGCATTTATCGCTTTATATTTATACTTGCAATTGTGTGTTGTGTTGCTTATATAATATTGATTATGTTTGTGTCATGAATAAATGTGAACATTGTGCTTTGGTTTATATTGTTGTTATACGATTTGGTACTACATGTATATAAATAGTAAGAACACTCTTCATATTGTATCACGCTTGATCGACAATTTGATACGGAACATTTTAAGTTTTTAAATGAAAACTTATTCACTCTCCCACTCCCCCCTTTACGATTTCCACAATTGGTATCAGGAGCCACGTCGCTTTAATTTTCAAAACAAATGGTTTTAAAAATTAAGTATGATCCATGTATCAAATTACCCATAAAGGGGGATTATATATGAAAAGTGTTTTGTTGATTGACTTGTATTAGTTTTATTGTTAAATACATTTAGTATACTAGCTTGAAGTAAAAAAAAATGATGCTTAAAATAAGTGTTATATGTTCGTTATCAAGTTCAGTAAGTTTTACATCTTTCCGCTAAGTCACTAAATCATTTTGCACAAAAAATGGCGAATCTGAGTGTTAGATGAGCGGCCCCCTTATCTCTTGAAAAGTGTTTTGTTGCTTAACTTGTATTAGTTTTGTTGTTAAATACACTTAGTATACTAGCTCGAAGTAAAAATGATTCTTAAAATAAGTGATTTATGTTTGGTATCAAACTCAGTAGGTTCTACATCTTTCCGTTAAGTCACTAAATGATTTTGTACACAAAAAAGGCGAATCTGTGTGTCAGGTGCAGGCCCTCTTATCTCCAAATGGCGGCCCCCTTAGCTCTTGGCCAGCCCCCTTATCAATCAGGGGGCCACCTGTCTGATTCGGCAAATTTCCAAAAACTTTGAAAATTCATATAAAATCAACCGTAAGTCCGTAGAAGTCGTGCCACCCCTTATTTTAAAGATAATTGAGTCTACTTTGTTTGAAAATACTTCCAAGTATTTATTCAAAACTTAAGTAAATAAAAAATGCAAAATACTACATAGTGGTCAAAAATTTATGTGTTGTTTTGACGTAAAACTTGTATTTTACCTTTTCCTTCGAGTAGGGCATTTCTAGTTGATATACCTTTGAAAATGATGTAATTAGCTTTTCAAAAATATTAAAATTGGTTAGTTTTTGAAATGGGGAGGAAACTAATTCGTTTTTAAATAAAACTGAGCTAAGTATACATTGTTGTATCTAATACACAAAACGATGACAAGTACTATTATGTGTTATGCTATATGATCATGTGCACTTATTTGTGTCTTAATTTTGTTAATAGAGAATATTAAATGATCGTTTCTATTTGAAAGCTAATTGAATATCCAAGTAAATGTGCCATGTACACTATTCGTTTGTAGCTAGTTTTCCAGATTATGCCTAACTATAACTTATGCTAGATTTCTTGCATTAAGATGGTGAAATTGTTCTTGCATCGCATATAGGCATAGATCACTTAATTTACAAATGTTACATAAACATCTTGTAAATCTTTTCGAGTGTGGGAATATACTTAGGAATAAGAGTTCAATAACTTATCAAGTATATTATTAAATGTGTTAAAACTAGTCACCTAAATATTTCCAATGATTTAATCTATTTTCAACAACACGTTTAAATATTTTCAACAACTTACCTTGTTTGACCTTAGGTTGTTTAAACAAGAGAAAATAGATCATTTTAATATATTAATATTTAAGTAAAAGAAAATGTATTTTCGAACTATGCGTGTGTTTGAATTGATCCAACATAACACACCTAATTTTATTTTATATAGCATTTTACAAGAGTTGTGTTTAATAATACTCATGATTTGTCAAAAGTGTGCACATTGTACGTAACAATAAATAGTCTTTCACATAATCAAAATATATAACAATCATGAAGCAATAAGTTAACTTTTCATCATTCATTAACCTTACTCTTATGAATAATCTTAGGATTAATGGAACACACTGTTAAAATATTTATTTTCTTTTAAATGAGTGTTCGTGAAGGTTAAGAAAGATCTCGAGTATATATCGATTCATTATTCAAATTATGGTTGACATATTTATCTCATTATTCAAATTATGATTGATATCTTTATTGAATCTAATTGACAAGTTTTCGTGTATGGACATGAAATTGGATTCTTATTTGTTTAGTTTCAAGACTATATCAATATATAGAAATATTATCTTTGATATACATACTCAATCACACTAGATTGATATGAAAATAATTACATCCTTTTCTAGATGAAAAAAATATGCATCGGATCATAAATCACACTTTTGTTGATGATTCCATATTGAGTCTACTTGTCCAATGGTTGTGTTCCAAATATTATACTGATATGTTTAATACACGCATCAAATACACAATGAAGTGGGATTGACGACTTGGATGTTTCGTCCAAAATATTCAAGCAATTTACATTGCAATGCAATTGGTAAATGTGTCATTTCTGAAAAACCAAACACGAGCAAACTAACAATATATGTAAACTTTGCTCATACAACATAAAAGCACAACTCATAGATAAAATTCACTTTTAACTAAATTCTAAAATAAAAATGATATTCTTGTTTATTCACCTAGGATAACATTATGTTTAATGATCTTATGGACTTATCGTATTAAACTATTAATAAAGGATAATATATATCTTATGCATCTTATTTTCTTCGTAGCATAAATGGTTGTGTTACAAGAAAATACACTACATATCATTTGAAAAATATAAGTTATTAGAATTGAAAAATAACCTATCAAAATATGTATCAATGCATACAACAAATATATTGACATTCATTTGTATATTCATATGTTCATAATTACACTAAAGTTTTGATGTTACACGGTTCCGTTCAAAAATAAACGGGACTTCGTGATGGACAATCGAAACCGTCGTAATGATTGTTACCACAATTATTACAAAAATATGTCGAATATTGTTGAAGTGGGTTGGAGAAATTCGGAGAGTTGTCGAAAAAATTCGGAATCGGATTACAATTAGGACAAACTCCATCGTTAAGGTAAAAACCGCAACACGTCAACAGTCGAAACACAGAGCATTGTGGGAATTCGTTTGTCCTTCCACAATTATAACACGGATAAAACCCAAATGTCGACATTAAGAATTAAACAATTAGAGGATAAGAAGAAAGAATTAAACGGTTTTAGGATTACGGAGATTATTTTTGGGGTTTTATATTTATTTTAAAGAAAATTTAATTTTTTTTTGTTCGTAAAAAAACGAGATAAGACAACTTAAACCTAATAATCAACAAGCTTCACGGTAGCTCTTTAAAAGAATTAACTTTTAAAGGTGAGCCGTACGTCGCAAGTGACACAAAAGGCAAGTTTTTAAATCTTTGATTCGAGTTGGGAACTTATTATGATAATACCTCAATTGAAGGTATTAAATGGCCGGTGCGCATTTACCAACTTCGTTAGGGATACTTCTAAGTCTGCTATCACATATCACCAATTTATTCCTCTTTCACTTCACCTGAAAATGATACTCGAAAACGTCAACAATAATGTTACCTTAAACCCAAAAGCTGTGCTAATAATTCAAAACAGTGGACAATAGTGCTATATGACAGTGAATATATATGCAAACAAACCATAGCATCCCTGCTAATCAATCACCATATGTCACTTACGCACCTAATACCAAATGGAGCACTAAATTAAGGCAGGACCACACACAAACTAGGGTAGGCGTACCCATCCGCTCTAATAATCACCCAATTACTGGGTAGGCGTACCCATCCGATCCAAACAATCATACAAATACTGGGTAGGCGTACCCATCCGATCCAAACAATCATGCAATACATAATATTCACATAGCAGTCTTAAGCACGTATCTTGTCCCAAAAAAAACCACATTTCACATAGTTCAATTCAAAACAATTCAACACATTTGAGTATCATTTTCCCCCACCAGAAAAACAGTAGAAAAATAGGGCTACGAGAACTCACCTCAAGCAAGTCTTTAGCAACCAAATCTCAATCACACAAGCAAATGCAACGACGCCCGCACACGACCTAGTCCAGTTAATGTCCCATTTTAATTATTCATTTCCAAAATAGGCTTCACGTTTGATGCTTAGAGTTTAGACGCGTTGTACAATTACTCATAACAATTTAGTGGTGTGATGGTTGACGACATATCCCAACAATCATATCAATCCCAATACTCAATAATACATATTTATAATATTTAGAGAAAATAGATAAGTAATATATGTAAATATTTATAATTAATAATTACAAATATATCTTGATAAGTCCATTCGATGACTTTAGTCATTGTGAAAATAATCATATTAGAGTTGAAAATGAAACGTTTACTCATAATAAACATATTTGAGAAGTTTCGAGAAAAAAATATATTTTTCATCTTTTAGTGAATTTATTAAATAAAATAATTAAATAATATTTTATTATTTAAAATTCAAAAATTATTTTTTAGGTAGATTTTCTAAGTATAAACTTTTTACGAAATTTCGACATGACCTGTACGCTCATACAATGTTTTCCATGGTTTTTAACCTTTATTTCAACACTTTTCATCAATTCGACACTATTCGACACAATTCTAAAATCTTAATAACGTTTACTAAAACGTTTTTCCCAAAACATCATTCAATATCACTTCGTAAATACATTTTCACTTTCAAAAGTCCGCCAAAACTCTTATAACGACTAAATATCGCTTATTGGGCCTTAAGACCCAACAAGGGTCCATTAAGATATTTTTAAGTTTAGAATACGATCCAAGTCCAAAACCAAGGTCCATTTACATACATAAGCTTATACTAATAAGTAGAAAATAATCCGGACCACAATAAGCCATCCCATTTAGCCGCCGCTTAAATAGGCTTATTGGGCCGTGAGTTCATAAGCTCCGCAATACATATCTTAAGCTTAACCATAAGTTAATAAGCTACGTATCGCATTTGGTTGCCACCATAAGTTATAAAAATAGTCCACAAACATACGCCATATCACAAAAATAGTCAAAAATCACTCCCTTTGTGATTTGAAAAATAAAACTGGTATATAATAGAAAATAAAAAAATGGGGGGGTTATGTTAAATATGAAAAAAATAAAGTAAAATCACAATAAATATAGTCCAGAAGATCACTCCTTTGTGATTTGAAAAATAATGTGGCATTCAAGGCCCAAAATTCAGCCAATAGAAATAGTAGCTGAAAAAAAATATACCCCGCCGACAAGCTCATAGTCAAAAATCATGCAATCTATCAACCGAATGAAATTCAAAAAAAAAAGTGATAGAGTTGTCTAACCAAACACTACCACACATAAAAAACTTACAAAAAGAACTCCAAAGAAGCCACTGCAACCTACCCAACCTATGCCGCCCCCGCTTCCCGCCCCCTCGTTTTTCTTTTTTTAAGATTGACGAACTCAAACACCCGCTTTTGATATAACCAGTTTCATTTCCAAAAAATTGGTTTTTACAATTATCATACTTAAATACTAAAAATAGAAAACGCGAGACCGAGAGCGAAGAGAGAGCGAACACAAAAAAAATAATAAATACCAAGGCGAAAATACTATATAGTTCCCCTTACATCTAATCTGATACGAGTAAATAACCCAAAGAGTGACAAAGCTAATTTGTAAATTTTGAAAACAGAACATAAAAAAAAATCTACAAAATTGTAAATTTCGACATACGAACCTGACAACCTAAACGTTGTATATAAAAGAATACCTCAATGCACGTATCGAACCCTTAAAATCCGTCGTTTAATATCGAACAAAGTTGGAAAGATATATGATGATATGTTTTTAGGTTGTATGGTGTGCGATACGGAACACACACACAAAGAGCACTTATTTTTGTTAATACCATTTTGAAAAAGGACGAAGAGTGGCATGGGGTGAGAGTGGGGAGTAGAAGGGGGGGCAGACGGTGGGCTCGGGGGGGAGGGGGGTGTGCGGCGGCATGTCCGTGTTTCTGTGGGGTTGGGGGCGGGGGGAGGTTGCGAGAGAGAGTGGATCTCCGGCGTTTTGATTATGGTAGATATAGTGGCAAGAGTGATTTGTGGCTTTGCTAGATATAGATAGGTTATAGAAACGGCCTTGACTAGCTACGTTAGGAGGAGTGAAGAAATAAAATATATACTGTAATCAAAGAAAAAGACAACTAACAACCAAGCATAATGTGGCAATATACAAACATACACACAATATCGGTAACATAAGTGTTATTCGAAAGAGTGAGCGAAGAGTGTTGAACTATAGTAGGCATGCTAAAAAAGGTCACACCCCCCCCTAGACTTCTATTAACCCCGTACCCAATAAGGATCCTATGGGGTCTCGGTGTCTTTCTTTTCGGTCGGTGGTCACTTTAAATACTCGTTAAAACTTTGGTCGTTAAAATTTGTTTATTCCCCTAAATTTAATTAGCATTTGTTAATCACCTTAAAAATAGCATTTTCATTAGACCTAGAGTATTTTACACGACATAATTTACACTTTAAACCCTTCATAAATTTTTCCCAAAGTTTAATTAGCATTTTATATGTTCAACCTTAAAAATACGTGTCGAGACAGCGATTACGGCATTTCTCAAAATCACCAGGGTCGCAAACTCACCCGGAATATATATAATAAAGACGGGACGTAATAACCCTTAAAAATAATACTAAATATTCACAAATTAACCAAAAATTACCACAAAGGTAAGAATTTCGCCTCATAAAAAACACCACTTCAACTTACGGTTACATTATCAGAAAAAACTGATTAACATTCCATATAGACCAAAAGATAAAAAATTACATAATAGAACACAAAAAGGGACAAAGGTTTTCAATTAAGTACTTTGAGGGTAAGCCTAGGACATGGTACATGAATAGCGGGAATGCTAAGTCATGGGTTTGTGATTGATTGCATATATTCACTGTCATATAGCACAATTATCCAACTGTTTAAGATATTGGCACAACAACTAGGTTTAAGGTCAAACCTACGAGCTCACCAACATTATTGTTGACGTTTTCGAGTATCATTTTCAGGTGTGTTGTTAGCAAAGGTAATCGAGGAGTATTGGGAAACAAAGATGGATACATTTGAGAGTTTATCGAAGGACAATTGTATGACTTTTTTCCAAGGTTGCGAAATTGTAAACTTTTGTAAATAAACTTTATAAATTAATGTATAGTATGATCTTGTATCTTGTGCGATGTGAATCATTATGTCGCATTCCCGTATTTTCGCCACTGACGGGGTGTGACAGATTGGTAAACAGAGCCAAGGTTATAAAGAATGCTTGTTTTTATAAAAAGGAAATTTTTTAAAAACGCAACTATAACCAAGATAACATTTTTGTAAAACCTCGAACATGTTGGAAGTTAATTAGCCCAAGCAATTCATGGTACCTCCTAAATTACGCATAGCCTGATCAACTATGCTTAATTTACAGAGGGCTATGAAATGATGGGGGTAGTTTTCTTAAGCTATGTTAGGGGAAAAGGAAAAAAGGTGTGAGTAATGAGACCACCTGAAAATGAGTTGATCTCGAACATACATATTGAGTAATGCATACTTTTGTGTTGTGATATGATATGAAAAATGCTTGCGAGCATTGAGGTTCAGATTGTCATTGATTGCTAAGTGTTTGTCGTGCTGCCTTAGTTGTATTGCTAAGTGTTTGCCATGCTGCCTTAGTCGTATTGCATGATGCCTTGAGAGCCTTGGTAGGTATGTTGATTGATAGCAATGCCAATTAAGGGCGTGCCCTTAGTGGATATGTTAAGGTATGATATGATGCCCTGAAGTGCTTTTTCTGTATAGAACCATGATGGTGCTTATTTTCCGTTCGTACCTCTTAGGTATATTTGATAGATATATATCATGGGTAGTATAATTCTTCTCATGAATTTTCAACTGCCTAGACGCATAGGCTATCACCTTACCTCTTTGCATTAACACACAGCCTAGTCCTATCCCGGATGCATCACAATATACCACAAAGTATTCTGGTCCATTGAGGAGAGCTAGAACAAGCGCATTACACAACTTATCCTTCAAGGTTTGAAATGCCAATATCCTGTTCACGCCCCAAACCAAAATTCTTAGCACTTCCGAGACAATGAATAGTAAGATAACTTAGCTATCTAAGAAAAGTTTCTCAAAAGAACCATAACGGTAATAATATCCATCCAATCCTAAGAACGAACGAACGTCAGTCGGAAGATTCTATGGCTTATCCAATTCTTAAACAGCTTCAATCTACTAGGTCTAATATTTAATCTCCTTACCATTTATCACATGCCCAAGAAACTGCACTTCTCTTAGCCAGAATTTACACTTAGAAAACTTAGCATACAGTTTCTCCTTTTTGAGCAGTCCCAAGACTAACCTTAAGTGTTCTACATGCTCCTCTCGAGTCTTAGAGTAGATTAAGATATCGTCTATAAACACTATCACAAACTTATCAAGATAAGGCCTACAAACCCTATTCATTAAATCCATAAATACTGTTGGAGCGTTAGTTAGACCAAAGGGCATTACTATAAACTCGAAATGTCCATAACGAGTTCTAAACGCAGTCTTTGGAATGTCATACTCATGCACTCTTAACTTATGGTATCTAGACCTAAGATCTATCTTTGAGAAAAACTATGACCCTTGCAGTTGATCAAATAGGATTCATCAATCCTAGAAGTGGATAATGATGTCTTTAACTGTCAACTTAGTCCAATTCTCTATAGTGAAAAATACACATTCTTAAAAGAACCTCTTTTCTTAATACAAACAATACGGTCGGCTCACCCAAGGTGATGAACTTGGTCGAGATGAAACCTTTGTCCTTTGGAGGGTTTCTTGAGTTATCCCCACAACTCCCTCCAATTCCGAAGGTGCCAAACGAAAGGAGACTTTGGCTACTTTCAGCTTGCTCCAGGATTAACTCATTCGAAACTCAATTTTCCCAATAGCGGTAATCTAAATAGTTCTTCCGGGAATACCTCAGTAAAATCTCTACCACAACAATCTCTTCAGTATTCTTATCACTAGCTTAAGCACCCATGAAAAAATCTTGCATTCTCTTCCGTTTTTCTCTCCTAATACTCTAATCGACCTGCCATCCGGTAGTGTATCCTCACTACCTTCCATCATGACAAATTTATTATTAGCCCTTAGAATTATACAACCATTCATAACCTATAATCACATCAAACTCCCATGTCCCAAAATTTATCAAGTAATGCCAAAGACATACCCTTGATTACTTGTTTTGCAACCTTTAATAACCTATCAATCCTACTATTTGCCACGCAACTATTCTCAAATCTCATATTTGAAACCTAATCGCTGGACTCTAAATCCGTATGAAAGTAGTGAACAAACTAAAGTCAGCACCAGAGTCAAATAAGGTAGTGGCAAAATGATTTTCAAAGTAAACGTAACCCGTCACAATGTTCAGATCTTAGCGAGCTTCCCTCCGTTCCCACTAATGCACTAACCCTGAGCCTGTACCCTTTGGTTTCTACGACCATCGACGCCCCGTTAATTAAGCAGCAAACTTGGTTTGGACAATTTTCTTCCGGTCCTTGTGCCCTATTCAATCTAGGACAAGTTGACCTGACATGGTCGGTACTACCACACTCATAACAAGCCCTAACAGTTGGGTTTCTAGCATTGATAGGATTCACATTCCTTGACACCCTCTATAAATCCTTTGCAATTACCCATGCGGTTACAGTTGAAGCATGTGCGACAAGGCCCTCCGGGTACATGGTAGGAGTTGCAGGTGGTACACTTGGGCCAAGTACCCGTATTCTCTCTTCTTACAGGGTTTGCGGCAGTAGCAAAAGCATTCCCAGTCTTAGTCCTCTTATAATCATCCCTACCATTCTTATCCTTGCTAGGTTCCCATACATTTCCTCTTTTCTTAATCTTCTTAATTGATCCATTCCTAACAGCCTCATCGGTCAGTGCACCAGAAATCTGCCTAAGCCTTCTGTATAGTCTTTGGCTTCGTTGCTGCCACCATCCCACGGATCTGTGGAGCAAGGCCATACACATACCACTTAATCATCCTACTTTCTGGAGTTACCAAATGTGGAACTAACCTAGCCAATTCATGAAACCTATCAGTATACGCAGTATGGCCAGCCCCGACCATGGCATGATTTTACAACTCAGATTCTCTAACATTTGCATCTATGACTAGGACAAAACTCTTCTATCATCATAAACTTAAAGTCATCCATGACATACTAACAACAACTCCCGCTTAGCGTGCGGATCTGAGAGTTTCCACCTGTTAAATCCTTACCCACAAATGAACCAGGCAAGTATTCACTTTTTGGTCAAAACTACAACCACTCATATCTTGCACATACTCCATTGACTTATCCTCGAGTAAGAACTACATCACCTCCCTTACCATCATATTCCTTAGGGTTTATACGAACAACCTACCCGGTTGTCATTTACTATCACATTCCCAACGTTCCCCAGAATGTTCTCATTATCCAAATTACCATTCTGATTTCCAACATTCCCTTGGTTACTAACCTGAGCCAATATGGCGGGTAAGAGGATCTGCAATTATTGGGCAATGATCGTTGAGAAGTCAGATTGCTCCTCCTACACCCCCATTGACTCCCTCTACATCCCCATTGACTCCCTCTATGCCCCATTAGCTCCCAAACCCTGGTCAGTTCCTTGACCATTCAATTCGTCAACACGCTTCATCATTTACCTCCCCTAAGGTCCTCTAACCTTTTCCACCTCTACCAACCACCGTTTAAACCCTGTTCCTCCTCATCGAAATTCTGGCAATAGGCCGGACAACACATCGGGTCTCACCCTTGGTGGCATTATCCTCATCACGGGAGAACATGGGCAAACGTTAGGTAGGCAGAAGAACTCGCATTATATAGTAGAATAACTTACTATATATACAAAATATACACATAATACCACCTTTACATAGTCAACATCGATTTGTGTGATACAACATTACTAAGTATGAGTGAGTAATTAAACCACTTAAACTACATTTGGCCACCATACTTTGTATTTGCATATCTTATCCTATCATAAAACTCAATATTGAGCTCACACGTTTAAATGACTGACATAACTAAAGCACCAAACCGCGAACGACGGCTTAAGTAAACAAAAGGGGACCTCCGTCACACATAGATCCTAATAAACAGCAACTAAAAACAACGATACCTTTAAAAAAGAGTTATAGATCTAGTCAACCCACATAGTTCTCTATAACCTGGGCTCTGATTACCAATCTGTCACACCCCGACAATGGCAGAAACTCGAGAGCGTAACATAAGACAATCATAACATAAGATAAATATAGCGAAAACTACAATGCATAAACTTCAAGTGTTACGAAGACCATCAACTTTGAACAATCTCGAGTGATGTCCCAAATCACTATCAAAATCCACAATCTCTTACAATTATCTAAAAGCCCTCACAGGGGTCCAAATCCAAACTTAAACCAAAATTTCCAAATACTAAAGCCGAACAAAATAAACAAGCAAGACTTCACATGAAAATCCACACGGGATACTTCTAAGCCTGCTATCACACATCACCAAACTATTCCTCTTTCACTTCACCTGAAAATGATACTCAAAAACGTCAACAATAATGTTGGTGAGCTCGTAGGTTTGACCTTAAACCCAAAAGCTGTGCCAATATTTCAAACAATGGACAATAGTGATATATGACAGTGAATATATGCAAACAATCCCTGACATAACATCCCCTCTAGTCAATCACCATATGCCACTTACGCACCTAAAGGGCCTACCAGCTGGAGCACTAAAATTAGGATAGGACCACACATAAACTAGGGTAGGCGTACCCATCCGCTCCAATAATCACACAAATACTGGGTAGGCATAACCATCCAATCCAAACAATCGTACAACACATAATATTCACATATCAGTCATAAGCACATATCTTGTCCCAAAAACAAAACCACATTTCGTATAGTTTAATTCAAAACAGTTCAAAACACATTTGAGTATCATTTTCCACCAACGGAAAAACAGTAAAAATAGGGCTACGAGAACTCACCTCAAGCAAGTCTTTAGCAACCATATAGGATATTGGAAATCTTAACACAATCGAATGACTAGTGGATTAGCCAAGTTCTAGAGAGAGAAAGTAAGAGAGAACTTTCTAGTGAGAGAAAATGAACTTGTATTATGTAAATGACTAACCCACCTCTTCCATGGCATGGAAGAGGCTTATATAGTAACAACAAAAACCAGCCATAAGGCTTTAGTAGTGGGCTTACACGTTGGGTTTAATACCCGGCCCATTACCGAATGTTATACATTAACTAATTAACTACGAGCAACAATAAACGTAAAAAACACGGGTGACCCGAGTCTTTTTCTAATATCTAACAATCTCCCCCTAAGGGAGGTCATTGCAGAAAATACTAAATTAAGCTTTGTAATGTTGATCTTGTGTTCAGATCGTAGTCTTTGATTCTCATGCTTGATTTTTCTTTGTACATAATGTAGTGATCTTTGAGCTTAGTTCCTTTGACTAGTGTGATCTTTGAGCTTTCTTTGAGATTATCAGCCACAGTAAATCTCTTAATCATCCTTGTTGTGGTATTGCCTCCATGTAATGTTGTGACCTTCGGACCGGCATGCTCGCACTTTTATGGATCATGATAGCATACTTTAGAGTTGTAGAAGCTGTGTTGTAGGTCTTTCAGTTATCATGATGTCTTTAATTAGGATTATTAAGTGTGAGCATGGGGTTGTGAATTGACATGTCTCTTGCCATCAGCTGCTACCGTCGGGGATTCCTTCAAGTATATGTTAGTAATAAACAAACGAAAGTGTCTTTGTTCACTTTCATTGAATAAGGTTGCAAAGAACCACGCATTCCCCTGTTAATCAGTACAAATACTACTATAATGATCTGATAGAATTATGAAGACATCTCCTTGACCAGGTTTCGCAGCTGCGCAAGCCGTTCCGAACATAGCATCTCAAAGTAGATAAGCACGAAGAGGGTGAAACCAGTGAATTAAAAATGCACTGATTAATGAAAAATTGATTTGAAAGTCAATCGCGTGTCACTCAGAAAAGAGTTTTTGTGACACATCGACGGTTTTATATCATAAAATCAAATTTCATCAGAAACACATTTGTTTTGAAAGATATACACAGTCAATATGCTTGAAAATCAGTTGTTAAGCACATCGAAAGGTTTTTCAAAAACTATTCGTCAATTCACTGCTTGGAACAAGTTTGATTCATAAAGAATCGCACCATCGTTGCTTTCCATTTGTCACAAGTTTGATCCATAGTAGATCTCACATGTTACCTACCAAGAGCTTGTTTGATGTTGGCACTGAAGGATTTCCATCATCATTGTAGATACTATCATATCACTCCAGATGTTCTGGCCCATACCTCGAATAATGCGAAGGACTCTTAAATCTTTACATTGTTGTCACGAGAAGTGCGATAAACAAGTATAGATTGTATTAGTGTCCTAACGAGATTTATAGATGATCTTATGGCTCTAGACTCAATCGTGCACATTTGGTTTTTTGGTAGTCGGAGGCTAGAGCAGAGTGCCACCTTTTCAATATCGTCTAACTCGGAGTGAGAGAGACGATAGAAATGTGTTGATCTCCGTGAGAAATGAAACAAGAATCCTTTGAGGGATCTTGAGTGGCTGGGAAGGGTTGTGTAGCGTATCATTGGGTCTATGATACTTGTCTTCAATATCAACAATCAACCATGTGATTCTGACAGTATATGTAGTGACCCGGTTTCTACCTAATGTCAAAGGAGGGCTGCTTTCTTTTCACCCTTTATCTTAACATTGCTTTTTCATTCTTCAACCCCTTTAGTGCTTATCGAGACTTCATTACTAGAACTTTGTTGGTTATGTTCCAGTACTAGCTCCATCTCAGTCCGCACATAATCCTTTAATTCTCACAATACACCTTTTGTAATCATACCTAAGTAACTGTCTACAACTAACTATGGATTCTCCCTAGGTAGAACCCTCCAGCTCTGGCCGGATCATGTGAACAGATACCTAACCAGTACCATCTTATCACACCGATAAAGTAATATATGGTCGTATTTTAGTATAGATTTCACTTAGCCATAAAACTAATTGAAAAATCAATCAAGGTACTAAGTGATTAGATAATCAAAGTGCCATTGTACCTTGAATTGTTTTGAATTATGTAGAAATGCACCCCTCAACAAGTGTGTCGTTAATGTCGAAATTGTTGTAGGCACAAAGAGGGAGGAGTACTTGCTTGAAGTCTTAAAGAGATCACAAATTTTTATCAATTTAATTTTAAATCACAGTTCACTCCCCTAATCAAAATTTCCAACCCTTTAAATTTAGGATCTCAATTGATTTAAATAATTTAGAAAAATTTGGGAGAAAATGTGTCTGATAAAAAACAAGCCCGATATTGTAACCGATATATGCTCCCCCTCAAAATATTTGAGGGATTCTGTTAGTGACAGGTATGATAGGTTGAAAGTTTGAAATTAATTAATGAAAAATTCATAAAAGATCATACCCTGACACATAACGTACTATGCTACACTATTATATAAATGTACAAAGTTAATAATATAATACAACATATATTACCTTTAAATGGAATTGCTGATATCATTACCGTCTCTGAAGAAGTGTGTAGTCAATATCACGAACACGTCCACCAACAAAGCATTCCAGATTTTGGTAGATCCTTCTCGTCTTCAGTCGCCTTTTAATTGCCGCTATGAACTCTTTGCTCCTTGTCGCGTCCTTTTCAGTCCAGAATCACGTATTCATACCCGAATTGAGCCGCTTGACCTTGAATTCCTTGACTCTGTAATCTAGTGCACTCCAGAACTAAAGTTAGTGGAGATAACGTGTCCAATGTGTCCTATCACTGAACTTGTATATCTCATTAAACCTCATGATCTTTCGGTTATTGTTGTCTACCGAGAACACTACTGCTCAAGGAGACTCAATGATGGTATAATCATGCTTGAACTCATAGCCTGTTGCATCCCATCCTGGTTTAGTGAGTGTCAAACTTGTCTGGGGTAAAGCTTTCAATCCGAGTTTGACAGTCTTATAAAACCCGCTGTCGAATCACTAAGTTTTGGGTCTATAGCTTGACAGCAGTAGATATCATCCATTTTTCTTGAAATATCTTTCTGCAATCGTGTGTTCTTGGAAGTCAGCTCTGCGGAGGACAATTTTGCTTAAGTAGTCATGCCTGTATCTTGAGTATGCTTTGATTCTGATGACACTAAGAATCCGAATGTGTGTTCTGACATCTTTCTACGCGATGGAGAATCATGTCTGTCAATGTAGAACTTCTGTCGATTAAACCACTAGTGAGAGATGCCATATTTTGCACTTATATCATAAGTACACACATCGTCAATCCACATTTGTTTCGGCACTAGCAGTTCAAGCCCAAAGTCATGATAACTAGCAGCCTTCATCATGGAAATCGATAGTGCAGGGTTGCTTCTCTTGCTGCCATATCTCAAATACTCTAAGTCTTTATTAAAGAAGAATTGTGATGGATTAGAAGACATGACCAGGAGGACCACCGAAGAGGAGCCGTGGTCGTGACATGCGATATTACATGATCTCTTCCTTCTGGAAATCGTCCAGGTCAACCTTGAACCTGAGTTGTGAGCATCTGTTACACTATGAATCCTCCATCTGGAAACAAAGTGAATGACGTTTGTGTAAATGCTTTAAACAACTTCATAAGCCCTGCTCGTCGAAATCTGCTTGTGGTAAGCTTGTCTTGTTCACGATTGTCAGGCAATACATTTCATGACAGTCTCCATGTCTCCAGTCATTGCAAGCGAATGAGTGTCTCAGCAGGGGTTTCAGAAGTTGAAACCAACGCAGAAGCCCAGTTGTTCTCTACATCTGACACATTGGAATACAGAATGATCCAAGCAGGTTTAGAAGTTGCTGGTCTTTCCTCTTCTGGTAGTGGTTTTCATCAGTCTTTTTGCGAGTCAGTTTTTGGTAGATGATCATTCTTGGAGTCTTCATCATCAGACAAATGTACCTGCTCGTCAGGGATGGAATCATCTTGCACTAGAGAATCTGTAGGAGATAAATCTTGAGCTACCGTATAATCAGTTGAATCGAATCTAGTGTCAGATGTAGTCCAAGCCATGGATTGATGTGTGGAGGCCACAGGCTTGGACGAGCTTGGAGCCTCACTTGCTGTTGTTGAGCCAGAACCCTGATGCAACTAGTAGATGGAGGATGAGAGGTGGTGGAAACTGAGAGGATCTTGATGTTCTTGAAATACCTGGAGCACCAGATGAACCTGCTAGAGGAGGTGGAGGTGGTGGTGGAGAAGGTGGAGACCCAAAAGGAGTTCTTAGAGCTGCATGCTTCTTTCTTTTCTTCTTGCGAGCTTCCTCCTGATCAGCTAGATGTTGATTTGAATAATCTAGTTTCAATGACTTCTACAAAGCCTCATACAAGTCATTGTGAACATCATGAGCCTTGTAGGAGTTGTCTTCAAACATCCATTGTTGAAGAATTTCCTTTATATCAATAGTGGGCAGATCTTTGAAGCGAGCTCAAAGTGGAGCTTGCATTGCCCAGTCTACTGCATCAGTGACTATCTCATCCACTGCTTGGCTCACGTTGTGGGGAATATTAAGATTCTCCAAGTTGTATAGCTGACTCCCTTGTTTGTCCAACCTTTCCTCCAGAGCTAAATTGTTTTGTATCAGATCCATCATATGTTGTTTGAGTTCACCTATGCACTTCACTAAAATTAGATATGCGGTGCTTTGTTGTGGTTGAAGTGGTGGTGGTGGAAGAGTGGTTATTGTTGTCGGGATTGTTGAGATTGTTGCTATTGATGTTGGGAGAGGAGAGTCTGATTGCATCATCGTGAGATCAATAACCGAAGTGGTCATTGGGGGAACCGAGGAAGTGTCTTGATGAATAGGGACTGAAACCATTGACTGAACCTCTGTTTTAGCATTCATTTTCCCTGATTCTTCTTCATGTGGCTTCTCCATGAAAAACTGATCAGTGAAGCTGAGATCTTTTTCAAGGTTTTTGCAGAGAAGACAGGGTTCCCGTGAGCTTGCAGGTTCTTCTTAGATCACCGATCTTTATTGGCAGTTTTGAGGTTCTCCTGTACATTGTGGGATAGACAGTTTGAGGTAAACTCCTCATGAAAACCATTTGCTCTGGTTTTTGCTGAGATGAAGCATCAGTGACGCTCTAAGTCCATGTGTTTCACAGTTTTTGGTCAACTGAACCCAATGACTTGGTTGAGGTTGAACTCTACACTACATCATCACCCAGGTTTGATCTAACTAGCTTCATCTTGTATACCAAGGGATTGGTTCTAGCCTTTGCCTTCATTCTTGTTCACCATGTTTTGTCCAGCCTAGCCTTCATCCTTGATCTCTTCCAGCATTGATCATAGACACTTCCGTCAGCGATCCATAACACTGTCAGTCAAAGGTAGCTCAACATCCAAGGAAGGTGAGTCAGCATGTCTAGTGGGTTTAGTGTGCATGGGAGGGTGCCTTTGAAAGATAAATTGATCTACAGGGCTCTTCTTTAATGTTTGAGTCTAAAAAAGAGAGTAGAATCGTGAGCAGACTTGTCATCAATGACTTTATCTTTCCCCTTTCCTAGTACCATCTGGAAAGCGGTTGATGAACTTCCCGAGTCATCTCCCCATAATACCTACCGGATGAGCTGGTCCCTTGGTTCATTTTAGCTTTTCCTTAGACTTAGTTCCAGGGCCTGTATAAGATTTTGCTTCTTCACATTAGTATGGGCAGTTCCCAATAAAACACCTTCATCACCTTATGGCTCATCAACAAGTTTTTTTCTTGAGTGGACTTTTTGGGCTTGCGTCTTTTTGTTTCCCACTATCCCACCCTTTGATCTATTTTTCTGTGAGGGTTCAACAGGATATTTCCTTAGAACCTAGTTTTCATATTCCCTCCTGAGGCCCGCTTTAGATGGATTGATGTAGGTGCTGGTTTGGGTTTAGGTGGTTGAGTGGCGGTGGGTTTTAGTGCCTTGTCACCAGAGGGTTTAGTAACCTTAGTTGCCTTGGGTTTAGTGACCTTGGTAGCATCAGAAGACTCTGTTGCTCTTCCTTCATCAGCCTTGCCACGTTCCGCATCAAAAAATTGTTTATAACTTGGCACCATGCTCTTGGTAGTAGCCGTAGTAGGGTGCTCCTTTAATTTCATCAATGAGTATAGCATCAGGTACCGACATGCCCAAATATTTCTCTACCATCCTTTCTAACAAACCTGAGAGTGTTCAGAATGCTTTCCTCGTGTGAGTAGTGAAGAGGCGAACCAGTCCTTGGGTGAATGTTGTGCTTGGTTCTCAGATGATGGATGATCAGTTTGGTGAACCTGACACTTGGAATGAGCAGGATGATGCGTTCTGTCATCTTTCACTGCAACCTATAGCTAATTCTTCTTGTAATCGAGGAACGACTGTATGAGATTGAAAAAACTCTTCCCAAATCCTTTTAGCATAATTGATATTGGAACGATGAATGATACCCTAAAGTATCTGAAGCAGTAGATGTCTAGGCCTGTCATATCCAGCAGTTTTGCCTGTAAGGAACATGTTGATCATAAACAAGATGACTCTCTATGGTTGATAGAGAGCATTAACAGACATGCTGACACGTTCCTGAATTACTAGGGTATCCCAAAGTGCAGACATACTCATACTACTATCACTACTCACTTCGAATCGGTGGAGCCACAAAGGGATAGTTATCATTGGCTGGAGTGATATCGAGAGCATCTCTGAGAATATCTTTGTGAAGATTGAACCATTGCTCATCCAACTGACAACTATACAACCCAGTAGAGGATGCCGTGAAGGCCCTGAAGAAGTTGGTGTTCTTCAGTAAGGCCACAACAATTGGGAAGATAGGTTTCCTTTGAGGCTTGTTGAACATCGAGTACTGAGCAGTTGCTCTTGCCGATAGGCACCCACGATTGCTTAACGAAAATATCTGATACATCTGTTCGGGACGTGGTGCGCACAGCATGGATGCTTGTACCACGTGAGCATCAATTTGCAGGAATGTTCAAGTTACAAAATATCTGCACAAGTAAGGCAACATCATGACATACATACATATATATGAGTTAGATGGGATAATTGCTCAAAGGATGTCAACCTTGAATACATTGTGACACCCAAAAGATATTTGGACAAATCGCAAAACCAATCTAATGACACCATGCTAGATGATTACAATTAATGAGCCTCAACTCCGCTACAGAATAACATCGCTAGAACATACTAATAGAAACGACATAACTGTCGCTAACCAAATTGGAAAATTTTGAAATATGAGGTTAAATATATAATTAATAAAAAACTTCAACTAAACTCCGCTATGGGTATCGAGTTGCACTTGCACTAATAAAATAAGTAGATGAAATTCAACTCTCTAATGACAACTCACTAATGACAACTCGCCATGAATATTCTTATTAAAATACTTAACTCGTTATTAAATTTGGAAATTTTGAAATAGCGAGTTGAATAATTTAATAAAAATAAAATCTTCATCATTCCGCTACTATCTCGCTAAGGTTAGCATTTTCCTGTTTCATGGACAATATCATATCTTAACCCCCCCCCTAAATACTCATTACAACATCGCTAATACTCCACAATCAGTAAATCGTTACCGAAAGAAAAATTCACTCAAATCACGCTACTTAAGAATTATCACCAACTCGCTACATAGCACAAAAACAATTCGCTAAGGCTTAACATCACACAATGGGCAAAGGGGACCAGGAAGGTACATGAACAATGCTTAGACCACCTCATTAAACACTTAGCAACATTCAGTAATGACAAACACAAACAATCAAAAGATTTTTTGTATAATGGAATTCAACTATATCACGAAAACATCATCAAGACATCAAAAAATAAGAAAGTTGGGAATCAATCAGATACAAATGAGACATCCTATATACATTCAAAGCAACTCTCAGCAATTAACTCATCAATCCAAACACAAACATGGATTTGGATGATAAACTAGTCGAACCTATTAATTTTTGAACGATTTAGTATGATTTAACCTACCATGTTTTGGATCTAAGGTGATTACACGATAGGAAACATAAAACAGAAGGTACCTTAGCAATGATAAACACAAAAATCAAGAATCAATGAAGTTTCAATCCAGCGAGTTGCGTATGAGATTTTTTAAGAAAATTTGTACTATGGAATTTGATGTTTTGACCAATAACAACTCCTAAGTCCTTTTAATAAACCTTTAAAGTTCACCATTATTCAGATTTGGGTCCCTAAACTTCCTAAGTCCCTTACATTGTGTTTAAGTGTATTAATAAGATTCATAACATGTTTCGGATTTAGTCACACATGGTCCTTGTAATATCATAAGCTAGGAAACTATTTAGCAAATTGCACATAGGAAATTCCCAATACACACAAAATTGAAATTGACGAAATTTGGCCCTTTGAGTAGAAATAAAATTAACATCCTCTTCAAGATGTAACCTCTTTAAATACAACAACCTTATTATTAATTAATTATGTGATGAATTAGAAAGCCCGTAGTTTATCTATAATTTGAACCAACACCACAACCCCCCCTCAAGAAATTACCCATTTTTCTATTTAAAGAGCTGTAGTCTATGTTTGATGTTCAAATTTAGAAAATTCTAGTCCGATTTGATTTTAAAACAACCATTTTCCACCGAAGTGAAACAAAATACAAATAATTTCTGAAGAATCATAGTGACGAAAATTATTTAGATAAAGAAGACTTCTCTTCTTTAGTCAAGAAATAATGCACTTGAAAACTTATAATTAATGATTGAGGGTGCCTGGAAATGAAGGTAATCCGATGCCTGTGATAACTTAATAAACACCCGTTGTCAGGAAAAACCTGTCTTTGGTCGACATTCTTTCCATCATTTTGAAAAAATGGGCTGCAGTACTGAAATAACTGCAAGCCCTAAAGATATGTTTGAAAAGTTTGTAACTTCCATTCGATGCTTCATTAAAAACCCCGTGTCATTATGATGACATTTCTAGGATCCGTAATGATATCGAAAAACGAAAGAATTCTTGAAAAAAACTATTTTTAGATTTTCTATTTTCTGTGATTTTTATGGTTTTTGTAGGTATTATATTTTTGTATTTTCTTTTTAGATTATAAGCTATATACATTATTTACAAAGGATATAAGAGAGACCACCCTTTAACTCCTCTTCTCCCTTTCCTAAAGACGATGTATAGGGTTTTCCCGGAAGACATACTCATCCATACCAAGGTCATGGGAGTAGAAAATTCGAGCCTCTCCCTTGATAATTGCTTTGGTGAATATGTCGTGAAGCAGATCATCCGCTTCACGAAGTGATCAACTGAACGTATGCCTTTCTCAACTTGCTCTCATATAAAATGGGTCGTATGTCAATGTGCTAGATCGGAGTGCTGATCTATTATTGCAGCAAGATCAATGACACAGCGAATGTCACAATACGAGGGGAATCATATTGAAGAACAAAGCCCATTGTATTGTAAGCTGTGATCCTCATACCAAGAGTATCTACAGCGACAACATCTATACATGGCAATTGAAATCATTCTCTGTAGTTGATATCGCATGCTCTTCTGTTTCTTTGATGACCAACTGACTAATTTATCTCCAAGGAACTGAGCACTTCCTAACGTACTTCTTTATGTGTCTTGACAATCTTGCATGGTTCCGCATCTGCATAGTCCGTTATTGCCATATGCGGTGTCTTACGGTATACAAAAGACGCCCGCAATTAATGGTTCCTCTGAGATACCGAAAGACCCGTTTAAGTGCTTCAAGGTGCTTTTTGGTAGGCGAAGCCTGATACCTAGCACACATGCATACAACGAATACAAGGTCGGGTCTGCTGGCAGTGAGGTACATCAGAGAGTCGACCATACTATGAAAGCGAGTCTGGTCAACTGGAATCCCTAAGGGGTTCTCATCCAGTTTGAGTCGATCTACCATGGGTGTAATCAATCAGTGTCAACAAATCCTTCCAAATTTCTTTAATATTTTAAGAGCAAATTTGATGATTAGAAAAATTCCATGCCGGTTTTGAGAAACTTGTAAACCTAGGAAAAAAGACATTTGTCCCATCATTGACATTTGAAATTTAGAACTCATCTCATTGGAAAATATGTCACACGCTTTAGGGTCGGTCGAGGGCCAAAATATTATATCATCCAACATAGTCATATGAACAACAAGAATATGTTTTGCCTGTATTCCGAGTAAATAAATTTCGGATCTACTGCAAAGCCCTGGAAAAGTTATTGTCCAAAAGAAATCCATACAAGGTATCATCCATGCCCGAGGGATGCTTTCTATAAAAACATACAAAGCCAACTTCATACGATAAACATGTGTTGGATGGTCTGGATCAACGAAACCCTCTGGTTGACTAACATAGACTCTCCTTCACTCTGTCATAAAGGAATTCTTGTCTTAGATATCCATTGATATATGGTCATCGTTTATTACTGGTGATATTATGCGATGAAGATTCGAAGTAGCCCTTGATACGTGCAACCAGTGTAAATGATTCCTCAAAATCAATACCCTCCTCTTGTCGATATCCCCTTGGCCACCAACCGAGCCTTATTCTTCAGAACATCACCGTACTCATTAATCTTAACTTTGTAAATCCACTTGAGAGCTATATATCGATGACACAAGCTGGTTTGATGTCTAAATCCCTATACTATGAAGCGAACAATTCGTTAATCTCCATTGCAAAGCATGAAAAACCCAACAATCTTCAGTTATTTCATAATTGAAGTTCTATGGCTCGACTTTTTGAACACTACAGGTTATACAAGCACACAAGGCATCGGTTGCAAAGTTGATTCTGTTGGATACCGGTACGAGATGGATTTCTAATAATTTATCCAGCGGGTGTTCTTTGCTCCATTATCCCTAAAGATATGATGTGTTTGATTGACATAAGAAGATATCTTCAGAAGAAAGATCCCGGGATGATGATGTTTCAGAACTAGTTTCTGGAGCAAACGACGTTTATGAAGGGATCGATATGTCACAGGTAGGAAAAGGATTATTCATCCATGAGAATTAATGATCAGCAGGTATACGTCCTAGATGAAACATGGAGATTGTAATGCCGAAGATGACGGTGAATGACTTGGAGAAGGTGCATCTTGATCAATGGTGGTAGATGAAGGTGTACCAGCTGAATTGACCCGGAAACTAAGAACTGTTGGAAGGCAGGGAAACCTTCTTTCAACATGATGAGGTCCAAAGTATTCATCAAACAATGGTTGGTGAAAGATAAATCTCCAGTTCTTTATTTTGTGGGGGGCGGTACATAAGGTGCCTGTAGGACCACAATTTGTACGAGCCCTTGAACATTATCTGTCCAGCATCATGAAAAGTAGGAGCGGGCTCCTGTACTGATTGCACAGGAGCCATTTGCTCAATCAGCTCATCGAATTGAATGTGAATAGTTTCCATAACTCATCGGTTCTTGTGTTTAGATTCTATACCTGTCCTGCTAGTACAAAACCAATGAATATTCTAAATATCACCTGTAGTTGTAATTTTTCCAAGATAATTTCGCTGTCATTTTTGTAGGTATCAAAGGAGCAACCAAAGACACAGAAAAAAGTGTAAGACCAAAGGCTTCTATCAATGCAACCAAACTCATATGGGGTTTTGTTATGAAGAGAGGTATGAGATTATAGTTTATTTGGTGTAACAAAGCAGTAAGCCACAGCTTCTGTCCATAAGAAACATCAGAGCTTGGAAAATAATAAGCATTGTCCTAGCGGCCCTTCGTAAAAAAGAGTACGGTTCAGTCTTTACGACAACAGCCTTATTCTGCTGTGGAGACCTTTTAAACTTCCCTTTTGGTGAAAAATGCCGACTACGAGAGATTGCACAAAACACGTTCATAATATGGCAATCAAATCTATATAACTAATCTGTGCCATTATCGAGTACGGAATGTATCTATTAGTTTTGTTGAGATCGACTGTTATTTGCTTCGAAATTTGAATGATGACCTCTATGTTTTCATCTTTCGATCTCAAAAACTAAAACACCAAGTAAACCGAGAATAATCATCAACGATGAACAAAGAATGTATTTCTTCCCATTAATTGTTTAGCACTCGCATCGGTCCACATAAATCCATATGAAGGGTATTAAGAACTTCCAAGTTGGTGTTTTTGGTTTTGGGTTTGTGGGTATCATTATTTTTGCTCTTTCCTAGTTGACATGCAGAGCAAAGATGATCTTTCTCAAACTTCAATCTAGGTAAACCTCTGACTAAGTCCTTTCTTGCAAGGTCATTGATGGTACCGAAGTTCAAGTGGTTAAAACGACGATGCCATAACCATGATTTGTTCTTGGATGGCATTAGTGACAACCAGTCAAATGGGAGATACGTCATCAAGTCTTAAACCGATGACAGTAGAACAAATTAGAACCGCGATAACCTAATTAATTCAACACGCATTCCGTAAATCTTCGAACATAAACATAAATAATCCCTGAATGCAACTTCCAGATCAGAGTCGCAAAATTGTCCGACAGAGAACAAAATTGTGTCCTAGTCCTTCCACAATATACCCTGGATGATTACACTGTCACCATAATCACATAATCTCTATACCCATAATAGTACCAAAGTGGCATTCCTGAACAAAACTGTCCCGATGAATTTTTCACAAGAATTAATTCCTGGATCCGTGAGCATCCCCCATCGATGAAGTTTTTGAACAGCGCTGAGTTCCAAATACCAAAGGACATCTGTACGACCTGATTTGAAAACAGACGAATATGGATGAGTTAGGAAAGATGGATCCCCTATTTTGGGTCGTGAGTTCCGTGTTGGTTAGCACAAGTAAGCATGATTCCTCATTTTGCTTAGCATGTGCTCTTGTGGATTGGTGGGCCTAGTTAAAGTGGCACTGTTCTCCTAAAGTGAATATTATTCCCGTGGTCTCCATTAATGACCAACAATGGTAGAACACTTTGCCTGTGGGTTTCCCCCATAACATGCCTAACTTGCTTAGGTTCCCAAACTCCTTAACTTTTCACACAAAATTATGATATTATGAGTAGAAGGGGAAGGCCGTAACAGATTAGTAAATAATCAACCACACACACATCATGATTTGTAGAAATTAAACATTTGTTACATGTTTAGCAAACAGAAGTCAGAATTGCAATATATAATTTACAGTACACTTAGATGCTACTACTAGAATCAGACTACGATTCGTGGTTCTAAGCTAGACTTATTATGTCCTATGTTGTGTCTTTTACATTCTTCTTGTGAACCACCTTTAGCTAGCGAATACTATTTTTCCCTTGGTATTGCTCTAAAGGCTTTGATCCGCAGCATTGGTGCAACAGTTTACACCAGTTATAAGGAGGCATATGTGGACATATTTTTCTCATGATCAGTTGCTGCTACAAGTTTGTATTTGACGTGTCACATTGTTCTTCAAAAGTAACTTGATTTTTCCTAATTAAAAGGGTAGGAGCATGCTTTTTATCTTGTTGGTTAAAGTCTTTCGGACAAGTGTCAATCGCATATTCTAAGAGTTCCTGAGAGTATTTGGTTTAAAGGCAAGTAGATGCAAGTGATCTATCTAATGGTCTTTCAACCTTAGCTTCCTCTACTATCTCGCGAAGGGTTTCTACACCAATCTTTAAAGATTATTTGTGAGATAATTGTCGAAGAACTTCCCTGTTGTTCCTAATGTGAGGGGGAATTGGGTTCAACATCTTTTGCATACCTACCGTTGTGAAAAAAAAACAAGAACTCAAAGTTTTAACAGACTCCATAGTGTTGCATGAAAATTTTCATGTATTTGGGCTTTCAGATTCTCATTTTCAGTTAGCAAGGCCGTTGTCTGTTCTATATGCTTAGCACGCGTGATCTTAATAGAATCGTACAATTCCTTGTAATGCTGTTTAACTTTTTCATTCTCTGCCCTAAAAAGCTCATTTTGTTCTTGAAGAACGGTGACTTTTTCAGTTAATTGAGTGATCTAAAAATCTAAGGTCCTGAAATCAAGAGTACGGTCTGCTTCACTACGGGTCTCTTTTAATTGAGAGATTTGCATTCTCAATTTTTTGATGGCGTTGTCCCTTCTCCTTGGAATAAAAGATTTCATTTATTTTTCCTATTACAAAGCTGATCAAAATCAGGAGTATCTTGAGCGGTGGATATAGTTGTTTCTAAAACTTTTCTTTAAGGTTTTGATACTTTAACTGTAAATTTAAGTGATTAACCTCAAGATTGGAAAAACGTTTTACTAATTCAGTATGATCATCTTTTTGAACCTTATCTCGTAATTTAGAAAGCTCTGCTTCAAGTTCCAGACAACGTGTTTGAACAATGGTGTGGGCTTCATGCATTTCAGTAAATCTAGATACAGTAAGCTCAGAATTCGTTGCAATATAAAACACTTCTTTGGACAAAAGCAGATCCATCAGTTAAATTATCATTTGCAATAAGAATATTTTTTCTGGCTCGAATCTATCATGCTAGTCCTATATACCAACATTTGGTCAACTTCCACAGCTTCCAACTCTTCAAAAAAGTCTTTCATTTCTTAAAATTCTTTAGTTAAAGCCTTTTATGAATTCCCTCAAAATGATTCTTTAAGTGTTTAGAAAAATGGTAATGACCACGAGGAGATTAACATTCCTTTGTTTATATATTCAAAACCCCTTTCATTAAGTGAGTCCCATTTTGCGGTATTTCCTCTTTTACGAGTTTTTTTCAAATTCTGAAAGAGTTGTATGATGTAAAAATATTAATTTTCACTTGACTCTTTGTTAGAAGCACCCTAGGGACAAGCGTTGCAGGTGTATTTGGCGGATACACCGTCAACGATTAGTGATATGGTCTTGAGCGGTAGGGGGGGGTTCTTGCTTTTTGAGAGCTTCTTCTTTCATCTTGATGGAGGATAATGAGACCAAAATATTTCCTCAGGGGTCAATTGCTTTAGTGTGGTGTGAAGGTCCGCCAAATAAATTCTCTTTCGAGTAATCATGGTTGTGCAATCTTAACCTTAAAAGTCACACACACAGGATCTGTTCATTGTTGTCATTATTTCCTCCTAGTGATTTCAGCTATCTCTAGGGTATCCTCTGTGTTGTGCACTAAAGCCGGGACATGATTGTTTTTGATAATTTCATAACCATTATATAGAGCAGGCTGAACTTGCATTGCACGGGTAAGGCATAAAGGGTTCTTGTAGCTAATAGTAACCTTATTCTGTTCATTATAATAGGGATTTGGTTTACACAACATGTGAACTGTTTGAAGAGTCTGGTCTTGTTTGTATAATTTATCCTTGACCTTTTCTTTTAAAGCTTTCATGTCCAAAAATTCTCCAAGGTACTTGTTTTCTTTCTGTTTAAAATCCTTTTTCAAATACGTAACTTCTTCTACCATTGACTTGTTATGGTTGATGGTAGAAGCAAGTTGCAATTTTACAAAATGAAGTTCCTTTTTCAATTTTTCTTCCTTAATATTGCGGTCAGTGATAACTATTCTTAATTTTTCATCAATCTTTTGTTCTCTTTTCGTTAATTCAAACCTGGCCCGTCTTTCATACAATTCAACTTGTTCCTTATATGTTGCAAGTTCAGCAGTAAGTGAATTATCAACTACTGTGTTCCGTGTTGTTTTAGAGATAGATTAGGCATGAGGTTCATACATATCATTATATATCATCATGTATGCATCATTTGGAACAGAAGATACATTGCTTTGTACAATTGGTACTGCGTTATCCTTTATATACTGATCATACGGAATCATATTACTATCACTCGTATAATCAGCATGTGAGTCAACAACGTAGTTTGGTTGTACATCGTTATGCATCTCGTGTTCTTCATGATGTTCACAAACAACATCCTGGTATTGATCATGGTCGTGTACCTCAGATAGAATGTCCAACTCATACGATGGACCGGCTTCATCATACACATGATCTGCAGATGATGGATTAACTATGAACATAGTTTGTGCCGTAGGAGCATCATCAACAACAGAATCAAAAGCATCATAGTCATCAGCTTGAAACACATTATCAACATTGAGTGCTAAATCCTGAACAGGTTGCTCATCCACATCTTCATCAATGGCGTTGTCATGTCTACCTGCCAGAAATAGTAACTATTCTTCATCCAATGCCACCCCATTCTCCTGAGCTTGCATCAGTAACATCTTGTCTTTGAAGTATTCGGAGTTCTGTGGTCGCTTAGGCTGAGTGCAGTTCCTTGCTATGTGGCCTATACCATTGTAGTTGTAGCACTTGACCTGCCTTGCTTGACTTGGATTAGCATTCCTGACTCCGTTCTGAGCTCCCCCATAACCAACTGTACCTGCACCCCCTGTCCTCTATTCTGTCGACCCTGAACATTCAGAACCACAACCCTGCCATCTTGAACTATGGCTTGGTTCCTAGGATTTGATGAAGTTCTGAGTTGATTGTTTGTTTGAGGAAGATATGTTTTGTATGATTGGGTGAGCAGGGTAAGTGTGTTGGTTAAATTCTCAATTAAGTTGTCCGTTGGAGAGAGTCCCGAATCAAGTTGAGAGTTGTCAGCAAAGTGTGGTGGAACATGTGTGGATGATGGATTTGTGGATGATTATGAATTGTACTACTGAGGTGCAACATTAGACATCATGGCGAGAGGATCAACTCTGTGTTGAGTGAATCGGTCCAACAACATTTTGTTCTCATTGGCATGTGTATAACAACCCAATAATTTTCATCAAATGCAAAACCTATTTTACTATTATCATAACTAAAGTAGACGAGCTCACACAACATATCTATGACCATCCTATCTTCATATATGTCAAGCAAACATCATAACATGTCAAGTCAATATCATCATATCCCTTTTACAAGGTACATTATTCCTATAATGTACTATTCGCAATGTTATATCTAAACGGGCTTTAAACCATTATCGTATACCTCTAAACCCTAATTCCATAAAAGATTAATATATAAAGTGAATGTACAAGCTACTAAAGCATATGTACAAGAATCATAACATCTCATATGAATATACATTCTATCCAAATAAAGGTACAAGTCCTTAAAAGCTCAATATATAAGTCATTAAGCATGATCTCTAAAATAGCCATTTTACCTCCGTTTTCATTCCAATTTCTTCACCACAACTTGTGTACAAGCTACTATACTCATTCTACAATGTGTAAACCCTAATTATTATATTCATAAGCCTTCACACACATATCTACACTCAAAACCCTAATTTAAAAGTCAAAAACCCTAACCCGAGCTAAATACTACACAATGACCCGTTTCTTCATTTTAATCCATTTTAAACCTTAACCAACACTCAAATAAGTTGCAATAACTTATTTTACAATCATATAAATCCTAATCAATCATTATTTCATCATTACTTCATCATCTTATTTCATTTGTACGTAAAACGAATCCGAGAAACCCTAAATGTACCTAATTGTGCACTAAATGTAACTTTGACCCGTTTACTCATTTTCTGACCATCTCATTCTCAAGAAAGCAACCAAGAGTCATTGTAAACCCATAAAATGAGTTTACAAACCTTTATCCATCATTATCCATCCTTGCTTCAACAATGTACGAGAATTACAAAGCTAGAAAACCCTAAAAGCCTTATATGAACCCTAATTCCAAGCTACGGCTTATTCTTTCAATTTCAACCCATCTTAACTAAAACCAACGATCAAACTTCATTGATAATACTTTATTTAAGCCCTAGGATCTGTATTCCATCATTCCTAATCAAAAGTATACAAAATATAAACCAAGAAAGTCAAGAAAACCCTAAACGTGCCCTAATCAAACCCGTGACCTCATTTCTTCAATTCTAATCCGTTTTAACCCAAACCAATTGCTAATCTTTGCTAATCCTTCCTATATCAGACCTTGGCTACATATATTAACTATCCTTAATCATTTATACACGAAATAAAGACTTGAAAACTTGTGAAACCCTAGTCGAACCCCAAAACAGCCCGCACCCTTTCACCATCAATTTTGAACCATTTCAAACCATTCCAAGTGCAAATAACTTCCATGAACCCCTTCTAGAAACCCTTAAGCAGCTTACCCACCTGCTCTTACCTTTCCATGGCCAAAATTGAAGACACATGATGGCCTTGTTGTCCATCTTCTAGCCGTGACACCCAAACACCCCAAAAACACTTCCACCACTTCAATCTACTATCCTAGACCCTCATACTCACACCATAGCTTCAACACATCACCTACTAGACCCTCCACACATCCATGAACAGATCCTAAGTGTTCCTTAACTCCTTTGCCTTCAAACTACTATAAATAGGACCTTAGATAGCTCATTCTAACTTGCACCACACCTCCTCCTCTATAACCCTTATAGGCAGCAATCCTTTGCTCCCTTATGATCCTAGGATCATTAAAGAAGTTCAAGAAGTGAAGCCCTGAAGTATTGAAGCCTCGGAGTAAAGATACAAGGCGTACGAGTGGAAATACTACCCGAAACGACCCATTTCCACCATTTTTGATCATTGAAGCTCAAACCCAGGTTCTATCAACTTCATATCTGCTCATGTAACGTTATAATGCATAAGGATTCATGATAAAATCATAATATAAAGCTTTGAACTCAAAAACCTAAGTGTTATGCCTTTTTGATCCAAAACCGTACACCCGAAACCCTAATTTCGTGTTTTTCTTAAAACTAAATGTTATAATGGTTAAATATTGTTATAATCTATCCTAGCATGCTTAAATAATGTTAAAATAACCACTTTATTGATTAATGAAGGAATTTGAACTTAAAACCCACGCGTTTACGTTTTGAAACCCTAATTTGACCCGTTTTGCTTCCTACTTAACAATCGTTTATTTTTAAACTTTGTAGCATTAAAACTTCATAATTATAGTTTATTATAACTTTATAAATGTCTATTAAAATTTAAACTAAGCTTGTCAATGGCAATTTGGACATAGGTTTTGTAATTATAATCCATGCAAGGGGTATATATCGTAATCTTTCATAAACTATAACTAAAAGGACAAAAAGTTCTCATTTTTATTCAAAGTTATAAACTCCAGGGACTATCAAGCACTTTTTCAAAGTCCAAGGTTTACTATGGTATATCTTTTTAAAAGTTTGAAGGACCAAAGTCCGTAAAATGCAAACCTCCAAGGGCTATTTGCAATTTTTCAAACTCTAGGGTCTAAAATGTAACATTTTGAAAAAGTATAAAATCATGTTTAAAACCTTACAAGACATAACTTTAATTAACGCTCCTCGTGCTTAACATTTCCAGATATTGATTAAAACACTTAAAACCGATCATCCGAAAGCTATATTGTACCACAATACTAGGGAGCTTCATATTAAGAGGTTTCATCTTGGTATTACGTTCTGACTGAGTTGTTGGGTTTACGATTTAAAGTGCCCTAGCTCCTCAAACGTTTACTGAATGACTTCTGAATTATGAATGTCCCGAACGTGAATAATAATTCCAAACTATTCAATAGTGATACAATAATTCCAAACTCTTCTTAAACCAAAGTTCTAAAGTACAATCTTCCTAAGACTTAACATATTCTACTCAGGTTGTATGACGTGGCTGTTTACTATCATTTTGCTATATCAACTATCCCCGTTAAGATTGTGATAAGGTCGTCAGCTTTCATTTTGGAATATATATTACATCTACCTATCAGGTGAGATTCATAACCTCGCCTTTACTTATTTACATGTTTTATAAACCCGCGAGGGGGATACATGCTTGTTACAAACTCTTTTACATACTCATTTATCTTATAACAATGTGATTGTTTTTCAATGACTTAGTGAGTTCATAGCCTCACTTTTAATCTCTTTAATGCTTTCATAAACCCGCAAGGGGGATACATGCTATAAATAACGAATACAAGTGTTTTACCAGACTATATGCTAATCTGATACATCATTACAATCAATGCCTAAGTTATAAATCCTATTAGTCGTTAAATTTGACTTCAAGTCGTTAAATTGACTATGGATGTTAATCTGTTAGTATCATAGATCCTACAAGTCGTTAAATTTGACTTCAAGTCGTTAAATTTGACTTCGAGTCGTTAAATTGACTTTGGATATTAATATGTTGATAATATGAGCTCTTCGAGTCGTTAAATTGACTTTGGATATTAATATGTTGATAATATGAGCTCTTCGAGTCGTTAAATTGACTTTGGATAATAATGTGTTGATACCAGACAAGACCAAACAGACCAAACAAGGCAACAACGGGATAATACATTGTAACTATGATTCGGGTATATAATAACATGACCCAAGAACATAACCATACCATTTTCATAATAATTGTGTTGTACAATTATTATACTATGACTTGTATTCAAACTGTTTATCAAACTTATGAATTTCACTCAACCATTGTGTTGACTTTTTAGCATGTTTATCTCAGGTAATTGAGCAAGTTAAGGCACAGAGTGGCATGGGCTCGAAGATGGCTGAACTGTTATCATTCAAACACAATGTTTTAGATTTTAGGACTTGCATTTTGTAAAAACTCTAATTATAATGAATGATAACTAAATTTTTCCAACAACGTCTCTTTTAAAGTTGTTTTCTATGACTATGATTGTTGTATCCATGAAGTAATACCCTAGATTATCTTCCGCTGCTATATTGTAAAAATGGGGGTGTTACAGCTTAATATGCTTAAAGAGCTGTCAACAAGCTCTCTAGCTTATCACAAGGATAAGCTAGTAAAGGTCCCATAAGCTTTTCCCTTGTAAGCTTATCATCCAAGGCTCAAAATCCATATAGCAAAGGTATTAAGCTGATTTTTAAGGTTTGAGTAGATTAGATGACTAATTTGAGCTCAATCTAAGCTTATAGACTCAGAGAGCTTATGATGAGCTTGTGAGAAGCTTATGAAACAGTAACATGAACATTTGAATTTGTAAAAGCTTAATAGTAAAAACAGTTTATGTAAAAGCAAAGATGATTTTATTAACTGAAAATTGATTACAATATACTGAAGATGAGATTATAATAAGCTGAAAAAGTAAATTACATAAACTAAAGTTTTAAAAAAACTGAAAATTATAATTAAGCTAAATTAAAAAGTAAAAAAACTAAGATTAAAAAGTGTCCCCTGTGTGTGAGTGTGAGGGGCTATTTATAGCCCGAAAATGAAGTTTCTAGGAGTCTTGCCCGCTCCTTTTATCCATCATCTTGGCCCTTGATTCTTCTCTCATCATTGGATCCCAAATGTGGATAGTTGGATTAAATGAGTGAGCACACGGATTTCCAACATGGCATTCCATGTGTCAGACGTATGTGCTTCTTTTACACTTGTTTTAGTGCAAATTTCATTGATTGGTGTGCTTTCTTTCTATGTCCGTGTGTCACTTCATGTGGGTTTCAACCAATCAAAAGCTTGTATGACGTCTAATTCTGCCAGATCATTCCGTGATACTTGAATTGATTATTCACGCTGTTAATTTGAATTAACCCTTTGTTTTGAGGTGGGTTAATTCACGAAGACGACGATGAACAGTAACAAGTTATTACACGCCTTTTTTAACTGAATAGGAGGGGTTTGACTTAGGAAGGGTTTGACTTGGGCCTTTTTATATCAAATTGGTTGAGCCGGGTAAATGATTAGGGCTTGGTTATTTAATAAAAAGGGATAAAGGCTAGGACTTAATGACTGTTAGCCTTTTATAATAAAAGGACTAACGGTGTTATCCATTTTTGGACTTGTAGTGAAATAGGTTTAACAATAAGGCTCAAATGGGAAATTTGAGGGTTTTTGTCTTTTTGTGGTTGACCAATGTTGACCAAGAGTTGCCTTTTGTTGACCATTGATAAATACTCCCGGCTCTTTTGCACTTTTTTCGTTCCCGTGTCCGTGTTTGTCCGATTTTGACCGTTTTCTTGTGATATTTGCATTATCCGTACCTACACAATCACAAAGACAAAACAAGCAATATACAAGCATTTTATGCACAATTTCATCTTTTAAGGACTATTTTTGGTATACAAATGATATGTGTATTCTCACATATCAAAAGTCCCCAAAACTTCCCTAAACTAAATCTTTAAAAAGTAGCAAGGACTTTTATGGAGAGAGTTTAGAAATCACAAGTTATAAAACACCCTATTTTCCTTTTTTTTATATATATACATAAACTTAGAATATTTCGACTTTCATTATTTCCATAACTGTTAAGGATCATAGAACAAGATGCATTTCGATCCGAGAATGCCCTAAAAAGGATAAACTATAGGGATCATATGAACAAGATGCATTGATCCGAGATATTGCCCCCATAAAAGGATAAATTCATCGTTCTCGACTTTTCCACTTCGACTCCAAACCAAGCTTTAAAAACGAAATCTCAGAACTATAATATCAGTTAAGATGTAACACTCTCATATTTGCAATTGGTGAACTTTTTACTCCCCTACATTTACTATTGATGATTTAATGTGAATGTGCTATTTTGAATTTTCAACCATTGAATCAACTGTTTACAAAATACTAGATGCTTCTCGTTCCATCACAAAGCATAATGAGTGTGAAGGCGGAAAGATTCTTCCCATGTAGAGACTTTTGTCTCGGCACATTCAAACTTTTGGGACTATGAGTGACCAGGCTTTTGACTACACCCCACAGAGACTAGTTCGGGACTACACGGACTTGGTTTCAAAAAAACTATCAGGTTTCCTGATATGCATAGCTTTAAAATCGATTAGTCAAAATTCAAATGCATATTTGATTTAACCAAAAGAAACTCTTATTTATTAATTAATCCTTAATATAAACATAAACATTTATGCAATTGTAACCTTGATCTTTTAGAAAGCCTGAACATCGGGTGTGAAGCCGGCAAAGATGCAGCAAACTTTTATCAGTCTCAGTTTTTTTCTTACGATGGGCTTTCTTTAGAAGACTTACCACCATCGGTTGTGAGCCGGCAAAGAGGTAGAACTATTATCAGCATAGTTTATGTTATTCTTATTATTATTATAGATTTTGTTATATAGAAGAGTTCTTTTTTGAATTATTAAGTTTAAGTTTGAACTAAGACTAAAATTTTTGCTATATATTACATTTATAAAATTGTTGTGATTTAAGTTGTAATCTCTAAAATCAGCGTTATATTAAATCTGGTTAAGAGGCTTATGGAGAAAAAAGTAACAAAATACGTACATATGAGGTCTTAGATTTCCAACTTTAATCCTTGTTTAGATCACCAACTCATACTTAACTTTATCATTTTTTGTTCTTCGCGGAATTTCTATCGCGACGCTTAGCCTACAAAGTTAAGGAACAAGCTAGAGATACAACCGCTCTCAATCGAGTCCAAAATTTACTCGTATTTACCAGCAGGAAGTCAAAAAAATTATGACAAAAACACTCTATTTTATTTTTGAAAATTTTTAAAAAATGTTCATTTTTTGATAAGTTTGGTGGGGAAAAACGGTGGTACGTTGAGATCAATGGGCAAAAGTAGTAAGATTATACTCGAATATTTCCCTATACTAAAATTAAACATTGTCTCATGTGTCCTAGCCTAAGACTTAAGAACCCAACTAGAACTCAAAAAGGTCAGAGAAATGCATTAACTCAAGCTGAAGAAAAGTATTACAAAAAAGTCTTTAGCGTTTATCAAGTATCGCATAAAGAGAATAAAATAGTTAGTCGATAATAATTCGTTAGGATATCAGATTTCCCCAACCTATGGAAGCACAGGCTAGGAAGCTCGAAGTAGGACAGGACAAACACGAACACGAGAGTTTTCAGAAATTTTGGGTAAATCTTGCAACAAGCAACACGTTATACAAACAACCAGAATCGGAAGAGGACAAGCCTCCTCAACATCGCACCAATAGAAATTAAGAAAGAATATAGAAATGATAAGCATGGGGTGCCTCCCACGAAGCGCTTTGTTTATTCGGTAACTGAGTCACATAGGCCTTACTCGATCCCTGATTCATGTCGTCCTTGAGAAAGTACAGAATAGAAGAGAAAATCTCAATCGGGCTATTCATTAATGTTTAGGATAAACGATTTAGCACATGAAAGTCTATTCCCGATGAGGATGCCATGGCTTAAGTAGAGATGTCGGGTGTTCAAAATGGTCTGTTATCACTTTTGTAGAGGAAAGAAGTAAGGGAGAACCTCAGGGTAGGAGATACAGAAGAAAAGTTAAGTGACAAATGTGATAGGAATCGTTCACTTCAACATTATCTCACCTCCTGGGGTGTTCAAACATTCATGCTTCATTATCATTGGTTATCACGAGCACTGGTTCCATGTCGAAGGTAAAACGTTTCATATTCGGGAATGGGATCATCGTTAAGCAAGTTGTCAATAATATCCTTTTCCGAGTCAAAATTACTTTCAATACCTGGTGGTATCGAATCATCTGGTCCGGAAAATATATCGATCTATTCCCTATTAGAATCACTATCCTCGACGAGGTTAATAGATGAGGGAAGAGACTCGATAATTGTATGAAAATTTCCCGGCGACCAGGAAGATGAATTTCCGCATAGCAATGACATTCGATTGATATAAACCTCGTGCTCTCTAACAATTCCTGGAGGAATCATGATAAGTTCACCGGTGAACTCATGGTGAAGAGGATCACTTTTGGGAGAAAAAGTATCATGTTGTGGTTCATGATCAAAAAATACTTCGGGAGAGAGATTATGGGTGGTCTCATCACTAAGCAAACTCTCGAGATAGATTACGTCTCCTTCCGTGTCATAATAACCTTCTTCAATATACATAGGAACTTCGATAGCAAGAAAAGCATCGATCTCATCATTGTCACCTCCTGGGTCGAAACACACAGTTTTATCAAATGGAGCATCGTACAAAATTCTTTTCCAATCATTCCTTTTACATTGTCTAAATCAAATAAATCATCATTTTCTCGAAAGGCTTGGAATCATCAAGATAAATCCTCAGAGAATGGATAGCCAATGCTTTTCTAGGGTAGATGGATCAAGGTGAGTAGAACTCAATGTCGTCTCCTGGAGTGAGACACTTATTAGAATTAGAAAGAGGCGTGACTAGGAAAGTCGACTCATCAAGGTTGGAATCATAAGAATCCTTGCACTCGATGTCCTCTAACACCTTATCAAAAAGAGGGTTTATGTCACTAGAGTTGAAATTGACATCAAATTCGAAAAGAGGGTTAGAGAAAGTCACGAAATCATCACATGGAACATTGCTGGAAGGGAAATCATCACATAAAGATAGAACGTTCTCACTATCACTCCCGGATGTATCCTCGGATTCTCTTAGGATTGGGACAATTTCCTCAGTACTAAAAGTACTAAGGTGCTCGTCCCCCATTATGAGAGAATCCTTGGGCTCAATAGACGATAAGGTGGATGTGATTGCAAAAACCGAAGAAACTTGAGGTGTTTTGTTTGAATAAAAATTGCTCTCCTTGCAAATAACTTTAAAATTCTTCAAACAAGGTGTGATACGAGTTTGGCGTTTAGCCGTCGGCTCTGCGAGATTCTTCACTTCCTGCTTTTTCTTTTTATCGTTGACATCTTCCGATGGAGGCAAGCAAACTAGAGCGGGTTCGTCGGTAAACCTTTTAAAACTATCCTTGCATGTGTCATTAACCATTTTAATCGACTCGTTTACATGCTTTTGAGGATGTTTTGACGTGCCATCGACATGAAAAATTATTTGTTCATTTTCGTCCCTTAAAACAAGCTTTCCTTCGTATACATCGATTAAAGCACGGCTGGTCCTTAAAAATGATCTCAAGTATGAGAGGAACTCGAGGATTGCTTCGAAATCTACAACAACAAAGTCCGGTAGGAAATGGAAAAAATTCCCAATTTGACAACAAGGATATCTTTTTTTTGGCGAGTCTTCTAGGATGAGTAATCGATGATCGGTCCGCTACGTAACAGTCATCCGTAGTAGTTGGCTGTAAGATCAGGACAAAGAAAGCTGTTTTTCCAAATAGAAAGTAGGCATAAGATTTATTGCTTGCGCAAGATGGCCAAGGCGTGGGATTACATCCATATTCTAATCGGGAAATTACATGGAATAAGAAACTTGTCGAGATCTCTAAGCTTTTCTGGAAGCTTTTTGAGGAGCATCGATGAGCAATTCTCGTTCAACGCTATCTTAGCTAACTCAAGCAACTTTTCCTTATTCATAAGCAAACTCTTAATGTATGAGAAATCTTGCATCAAAGTAAAGCATCCGCGAAAATATGTCGAAGCGCAAATCTTGAAAGATTTGGAGATCTTCTCCATTTGATTCGAAGCTTTTATTTGACGGTAACTTTGCTCATCCACGTCATGAATGATTATGGAACTATTCTGGCTTAAAGTAATCTCTTCGAATATCAGATTCCGAAATAGAAATGGGGATAACCGGAGGTGGGATTTGAGCGGTACTTCCTTAGAAATTTGTTTGCTCTTTATCCGTTGTCTTCTCGGTTTCTCATTCCACTACCTTTTTAGGAGAAGGATTAGTAGAATCGGGGTCCCTCCCCCATGTATGCAACACCAATTCGAGTAAGTGATCGCTTTCATCTCACCCTTTGGGTTTGGAATGGTATTATAAGAAAGAGTACTCGAAGTGAGGCTTGGTTTTCGAAACAATCCACAAATCTTGTTTTGACAGTTAGTTGAAAGGTAGTTTGTTGATTCTTGATGATGGCTTGTTGAGATTTTATCGTGTTTTGAATTTCATTCTTAAGGTCTCCTTTTAACGAGTTGATTTGATTTTGCATGTTTCTCAACATCTGTTCATTATTCCTCTTGTAATTTGAAAAATCATTTGAAATCTCTTGTTGAACTTGATTATTAGGCACTTGAAAAGATTGGTTTTGAAATCCTTGGTTTTCAAATTTGGAGCATGATTTATTTTCGGCTTGTGAAAACTTTGATTTTCCATATTGAAATTTACTTTCCCCGATTAAAAATTATTCCCTTTGAGCATGATTCTGATATTAACCTATTTTGAATCATTGTTTGCACCTGAGCAAAAACTGGTGGTTGCCACTTGTTTACTAACACGTTTGAGGGTTAACTTGATTTATAAGTACCGTGGTCGCTACAAAGATCACTAGCCTGATTTCTTATCGGTTGCCGGACAATTACTACTAAGAATGGGCACCACCATGTTAGCCTTTAAAATATGGTGACATAGTCCAGATATTTACATTAAGTTTATTATATAGCGTGGACATAGGGGACTAATAATGACAGCTGTGATAGTTGTGTGTTCTCTAGGACTATAAATACCCCTCCATACTCCATGGAGGGTGTGAAGCTCACTTTTGTAAAAGTGTGTGTGTTGTGTTTTTCTTCAAGACACACCACATCTTCCATTTCATCTCTTTTCTCTCTATATATTATGGATACTTTTCTTTCCATTTACAGCCTCGGATCGTTGTTCATAGGGTGAATCTATAATACAGTTGGCCACCAGGGAGCATAGGGGGGAATCATGTTGTTTATCTAACTGTTATTGTGGGTTAAACAATGATCAAATTGTGGTCAAAAAGAAGTATTAAAAAAAATCAAACCCCGAATTTTTGTGCTTAGATGTGTGAATGGTTATGTTATTTAAGCAAGATTTAGGCATAGGGTAGCTAATTGTGCAAGACGAAATCAAGTTAATGAGGTCAAAAAGGGTGATATTGGGTGATTTTTTGGTTGGAAAAAAGTCGTATTTTTCGTTCGTTGCGTTTTGACTCTCTGCAAAATTCTGTTGCGTTCTTGTGAGGCTCTTCTTGGTGAGTTTTACTTCCTTCTTGTTGCGTTTTGCTTTATTGCGTTTTGAGTACTGGTTGCGTTTTATTTGATCGTTGCGTTTTTACCTCGTTGCGTTTATGATCGTTGCTCGTTTTGACTCGTTTTGCGTTATGAACTAGTTTTTGCGTTTTTGACTCATTGTGTTTTGACATGGTTGCGTTTTGACTCATTGTGTTTTGACAAGGTTTCGTTTTGGTTCACTGCGTTTTGATTACAGGTTGCGTTTTGAAGAAAAATAATTTGCGTTTTGGACTATACGTTACTTCTGCCGAATTATTATTCATTGCTGTTTTGATAAAGTAGTTGCGTTTTGATTAGTGGTTCATTGCGTTGTGACTTAAAGTCATTTGCGTTTGTTTGACCATGGAAAACCCATGTTTTGGATACCCTAATTTCCCGAAAAAAAATTTCGACGCTTACCTCGTAAGGTCGATTTGTTTTCCGTCGCATCAGGTGGGCATGTGACCGACTTTGGCATTGACCAAATTTGGGGGAATATTATAATCAAGAAACAAAGAACAACAAACAAACACAAACAATCAAGAACAAGACTCATTAAAAACACAATCACCATAACCAACACCACCACACAACAACAACACTTAATACAAAAACGATCTGAAAAGATTCACTTAAATGGACAAAATGGCTAGTGATTTGGATTAAGATGACATGGTGATTACGATGTGTTTGGAATCCCTTATGTGAGATTGAAAGTGGATTTCCGAAGGCGTCTATTCTTTCATCATCGAGACTTTTTTATTTTCTTCATTGATGGACTTGCTTGAACGTATTCAGCTATGATTAAGACTTGGATTATCTAGTTACCAGCGGGTCAAGGGTGTTGGATGAAGACCTGGACAACCTATCACTTTTAAAGGAGTTTTCGTTGTAGTACTCAGTTGCACCAGCAGATGTCGATGTGGATAATTTCAAGAGGTGTTGTTACTTCTATATACTTTTGATGGAGTATAACGGTACTTAGTTGATTTTCTTCTTGCACCGTTATTCAATCAACAATAGTGCAAGATTAAGTACAAAATTTGGGGGATTTTACTTTCAGTTTCAAGTTGGTTATAGGGTTTACTTCTCTGTGATCACTAAACAATAGCCAACAGTATACGAGGTTGGTTTAAGTTAGCAGAGAGTTAAAGGTTGAGGATGTAATCAGCACTTTCACGGGTATTTTTGTGCATATTCCAAGACATAAGTTACTCTTCACAGTCTAAGCATATTCTTAAAAGTTCCTTCTGGATGACATTCATTCACAAGACCATTGATTATACAAAAGTGGTTTTTTTTCCTTGATTCTTGCTATCATTCCTCTTACGGTTTTGAAGGCATTAAGAGGGTAATGATTCTTTTGTTTATCAAGATTTGTGCTTATGACTAGAACTTCTCGAGTATATGGACGTACACGACAATGATGCTTCCGAGAGTTCGCAAACCATCATGGGAGAAAATGTTACATCTAGGACTTAATTGTCTTGTTGTTACCCATGGTCAACTTCTAGGGGGAAGTAGTGTATACTACTTTACTAAGAATGGTTTATGAAGTATTCTACAAACATAAGAAGAACAGATGCTGATTTCTCGCATGCACCCATCAGAACGAATTAGATTTCACAAGCGCCTGATGACAAAAAAGCAGTGGTCAATTTAGTTGGTGTGGTTGACTTCGTACAAAATTCGTGTGCACTTGATGACAAGTAGAAGATTTGTTCAAGCTACATCGCAATGTTTCAGAATCTGCTATGTTAGGGATGTTTGGTTTGGGGGGGAAGCTGATTCAGAATACTTCGCCAAAAAAGGAGTTTCATTTCTGAGGAAAGCTTTTCAGGACATTCTGCATGAATTAGGGGGAAAGTTAATCCAGTTCTGCATACTACATTGGTTCTGTACAAGTAAAGACAAATGAATATCCAATGCTGAGTCCAAAGTTTCAAGACACAGGAGTATCAGAAGACATCTTCAGCTTTGGAAGTGCATTGGAAGACTTTATTTCTATTGTGTTTTCTGTAATGACGTTACAAAACACCCTAGTGATCCATAAATGCTTAAGATTGATGTGGAACCAATAACCCCTAAATTGTTGAATAATCATACAGGTCACTCTTCCTATATTAAGCACACTCAGGAAGAAGCTACCGTTCTGAGGGATCTAGTTGAACATGTTAAATCAAAATATTCACTAGATCAATCCTTAGAATATGCCTGTAGGTTTGCTAAACTAGTTCAGGAGTTGCTTACACTCATCAGTAAAACCTGCTCGAGTGTCAACAATACTGATGGAAAAATAGTGGTTGTGACCCCAAAGAACAAGGACAAAAGAGTTAGATTCACTGAGCCCGTCACATCCTCAGGAAACACAATCACAAAAACAACCTCTACATCAAACCTTGTTTCTAACAAACCTATGTTGTCTTCTACAGGAGTAAAACCGTCTACTAGTGCTAGCGGATCACAGCCTTTAGGCAATACAAAGAAATATAAGATTCTGCAAACACCAAGTAGTACTCAGAAGAATAAAGTAGAAGCCCACTTTAGGAAAGTTAAATCTAGTTTGAAAAATAAATATTGTGTTGTTCAACCTAAAGAAACTACTCATGTGCAGCATTCCAAGCTTAATGCGAATTCTGAACTTAAATGTGTTAAGTGTAATGGTTGCATGCTTTCTGATAATCATGATTTGTGTGTTCTTGATTTTATCAATAATGTGAATGCTCATAAAAAGTTAACAAAAGTTCAAAGATAAAAGTTTGGAAACCAACAGGAAAGGTGTTTTCAAATATTGGATACATCTGGAGACCTACTAGTCGAACCTTCACTATAGTAGGAAATGAGTGCTCTTTAACTAGGATTACCACAACTACTAAAGTACCCCTTAGGAAACCAACTGCTCTAGAAATTGAAACACCTAAGCCTGTTGTAACATTGGTTTACTCAAGGAAACCTAGGAAATCTAAAACTAATGTTCTTATTAGCAAATCTAAGGTTCTTAATTCTGTATCTGCTAACAAAAAGGAACCCAATCCATCTTGGGGATCCATAGTTTCTGATGTTCCATCTTCCTCTCTTGATGAATGCATGTCATCCAAATTGTTCTCTGGTATTTAGACTCCGGCTGCTCCAAGCATATGACCGGAGATCGCTCTCAACTCACTAATTTCGTCAATAAGTTTTTGGGTACAGTCAAATTCAGAAATGATCACGTGGAAAAGATATTGGGTTATGGTGATTATCAGATTAGGAATATTACGATATCAAGGGTTTACTACGTGGAAGGACTTGGACACAACTTATTCTCCGTTGGGCAATTTTGTGATTCAAACCTTGAAGTTGCTTTTTGCCAACACACATGCTTCATTCGTAATTTAGAAGGTGTTGATCTATTGACTAGATCTCGAGGAAACAATCTATATACTCTGTCTCTTGGAGATATGATGGCGTCCTCTCCTATATGTCTCTTGTCAAAGGCCTCAAAGACTAAGTCTTGGCTATGGCACCGACGTTTGTCTCATCTAAACTTTGGTGCAATCAACCATTTAGCTAGACATGGTCTTGTTCGAGGTCTCCCTAAGCTTAAATTTGAAAAGGACCATCTGTGTTCTGCTTGTGCAATGGGTAAAAGCAAGAAGAAACCCCACAAACCTAAATCTGAAGACACCAACCAAGAGAAACTCTATCTTTTGCACATGGATCTTTGTGGACCAATGCGTGTCGCAAGTGTTAATGGAAAGAAGTACATCCTCGTCATTGTCGATGATTACTCTCGATTCACATGGGTTAAGTTCTTAAGGTCAAAAGATGAAGCTCCAGATTTCATAATCAAGTTTCTCAAGATGATCCAAGTGCGGCTTAAAGTACCTGTCCGACGCATCAGAACAGATAATGGAACTGAATTTGTTAATCAAACTTTGCGTGAATATTATGAGAAGGTTGGCATCTCTCATGAAACATCTGTTGCTCGCTCTCCACAGCAAAATGGTGTCGTTGAAAGACGTAATCGTACGCTAATTGAAGTTGCCCGCACAATGTTGATTTATGCAAAAGCTCCGTTATTCTTATGGGCAGAAGCAGTTGCTACCGCATGTTACACCCAAAATCGTTCCATCATACGATTTATAATAAAAATAAATGTTTAAAAATACTAAACTAATTATAAAAATTCTGTAAAAATTATAAAAAGTAGCTTGAACTAAGAGGAATCTAGGAAAAATAAGTTGGGAAACACAACTTATCGAATAAGCTGTGTAATAAGCTAAAACAGCTTATTGAACTAAAGGACCAAAAATGTATATAAAAGATAGATTGTGCGAAGTAATAACAAATGAGCTAATGTAGCGTGATGGTTGTGTGTGTGGGTGTTAAAAAACCTGTGAAGGAGTAGAGGTCACCGATTTCGAGCCTTGTCTCACCCGGTGCTTTCCATTTCCCAAGTGTTTTAATTTATCCATTTTTTTATAACTTTTTAAAACTCTTAAAAATAAGCAACTTTTGTAAAACAACTATTTTTATAAACTACAAATAAGCTCAGAAATAAGCTAAATAAGACAGGATTGCTTAAACTATACTAAGTCCTAAGAAAACTAACTGTTTGGCTTTTTAAAAGGAAATTAAGCTAATGAGAAAGACAAATAAGCTAAAACAAATGAAAAGTTATATCTATTAAGCACAAGAGATCAAAAATAAGCAATGACAATAAGCTAGAAAGACAGAAAAGCTAAAAAACTTAAAAACACTTAAAAATTTACACTAGAGGGCAAATAAGCTCACATAAGCTTATGGCAAGACCAAATAAGCTAAAATGAGCTTAAACTATACTAATAAGCTAAACTAAACTTGAATAAGCAATTACAATAAGCATATAAGCTAAAATAAAGAAATAAGCACCTTTATTGTAAACTGAAAACAAAACAGCCTCTTAATGCACTTTTGAGCTTAGTTTAAGTTCTCTAATGAAACCTTGAGACCAAATGGCTTATTGAAGCTTAAACTATGACCTACTAGCTACTTAGAAATGCTTTTGAAAAGGAGTTTGGAAAACATTTGCTTAATGAAAAAGGCTTTTGAAAACAGCTGAATTACTCAGTAGGATCTGAGTTTTTGTTTTTGTTTGAAAAGACAAATGGCAACTTTTGAGTTTAAAAACAGATAAGCTAATGAGCTTGTTTTTAGAAACAAGTTCAAACTGATTATTAATGGACTAAAAACTACTTATAAACTGAAAAATTAAGATCTAGAAACTAATTTAACCTTCTAAAAATTGATGTTGAAAAATGACTTTTTGGCTTTTTATCCTGCTGATGCAGTGAACATAGAGATGAATTAAACTTTAAGAACTTATAAAATGCAGGTTAGGGACTTGATGCTATGTCTTTTAAAACTTCATACTAAGAGTAAATTGAGTGATGAGAGCAATTAGAAAGCTATTAAGCTAAAAATGCAAGTACGGGGGGGTGGGGGGGGGAAGACTAAAACTATACTAACAGATTCAAAATTTAGACTAGAAAACTTATGAAAACTTGATTAAACCTACAAGCTACTCTAAATCCTGCTTATATAAACCTACTAATGAGATTTAAAGTGATCCAAAAGGCCAAATGCTCATGGCAGTACTAACTTCTAGTTAGTACTGTCAATAGCCAAACACCCCTTTAATTCATAAAATCCCATTATAAGCTTATGATAATGAAATTTAAAGCACAAATATCAAATACCAGATATTAAATAACTTTTAACAGACCTGATGAACTTATAACACTAATCAAATAAGCCAGAATCAATAAGCTAATAGTTATGCTAATATTTTTGGATTTTTAATGATTTTTAAGACAAAATATGAAAAACTAAGATCTGAGCTTCTAAAGTTGAAAACAGATGATCAATCATATCCAATAAGCACAATAAGACAGAATTAAGCACTAATAAGCAAGTAATAAGCTGAAAATAAGCAAATGCAATTATTGAGCTAAGAGACTTGAAAATTAAAGAAGACTTACAATTGCCTTAGCTAAACAAAGGCTTAATATGCTCAAAGAGCTGTCAACAAGCTCTAGCTTATCACAAGGATAAGCTAGTAAAGGTCCCATAAGCTCTTCCCTTGTAAGCTTATCATCCAAGGCTCAAAATCCATATAGCAAAGGTATTAAGCTGATTATTAAGGTTTGAGTAGATTAGATGACTAATTTGAGCTCAATCTAAGCTTATAGACTCAGAGAGCTTATGATGAGCTTGTGAGAAGCTTAAGGAAACAGTAACTTGAACATTTGAATTTGAAAAAGCTCTATAGTAAAAAACAGTTTATGTAATAGCAACGATTTGATTTTATTAACTGAAAATTGATTACAAAGATACGATATGAATTACAAAAGCTACAAAAAGTAAATTACATAAGCTAAAGATTTAAAAAAAACTGAAAATTACAATTAAGCTAAATTAAAAAGTAAAAAAAAACTAAGATTAAAAAAAAGTGTTTCTGTGTGTGAGTGTGAGGGGCTATTTATAGCCTGAGAATGAAGCTTCTAGGAGTCTAGATACGCTCCTCTAACTCTTGATCTTGGCCCTTGATTCTTGCTCATCATTGGATCCTTATTGATGTCCGTTAGATTAAATGAGTGAGCACACGGATTGCCAACATGGCATTCCATGTGTCAGACCTCTGTGTTTCTTTTCAAACTGTTTTAAGTGCAAATATCATTGATGGTGTGCTTTCTTTCTATGTTCCGGCGTGTCACATCATGTGTTTTCAACGAATTAAAAGCTGTAAGACGTCTAAATTTTGCCAGATCATACTTGAACTTGATTGATTATTCACGCTGTTAATTTGAATTAACCCTTTGTTTTGAGGTGGGTTAATTCACGAAGACGACGATGAACAGTAACAAGTTATTACCCGCCTTTTTTAACTGAAAAGGAGGGGTTTGACTCGGGAGGGGTTTGACTTGGGCCTTTTTATATCAAATAGGATTGGGCCGGGAGTTTTGGGCTTGGTTATAAGGGTGTGTTATAAAGATAACGACCGTTATCTCTTATATATAAAGAGATAACGGTGTTAGTGTTTTATGGACTTTAGATGAAATTAGTGATAAACATTTAAGGACTGATTTGGTATTTTTTGAGAATTTTGTCCTTTGTGAGTTGACCAAATGTTGACCATGGGTTGGCTTTGTTGACCTTTGAGTAGAAATCTTCCGGCTCTTTTGCACTTTATATCGTTTCCCGTGTCCGTGTTAGTCCGTTTTGCATTTTCTTATGATTTTTTGCATTATCCATACCTACACATCACAAAGACAAAACAACAATAACAAATAATTGACATTTAAAGCTATTTTGGATATAATAAACGATAGTGATTTCTCACAATAGACAAAATTCCCCAACTAAGCGATTGCGTTGTCTCACGCAATATTATATGCTTTAAACCAAATACCTCCAACTTCGCCCAAACTAAATCTATGAAAGTAAGCAAAGACTTTTGTGGAGAGATTTAGAAACCACAAGTTATAAACATCCCATCTTCCTATTTTCAAACCCTTTTCCATTTATTTTATATTTTTTTATTAAAGTAAACTTAGAATAATTTCGACTTTCGTTATTTCATAACTGTTAGGGATCAATAGAACAAATACATTCGATCCGAGAATGCCAAAAGATAAATTCATCGGCCCCGACTTTTCACTTGCTCCAAACCAAGCTTAAAACTAAAACCACATCTAAATAGTCAGTAAAGATGCTAACACGACTCATATTTACCAACTTTGGAACTTTTTTTACTCCCGACATTATTATATTTTAAGTGAGTGTGCTATTTTTGAAATTTCAACCATGGATCATTGTTTTGCAAATACTACGTCTTCACGTTTCCACCCGAAGAATATAAGTTTGAAGGCGAGAATCATGCCCATGTAACGAATTTTTTCGACTCGGCACATCCCAACCTGCGCTAAGTGACCAGGCTTTTGACACCTCACAGAGGCTAGTATCGGGACTCACGAACCTAAAGTTTCAAAAACTCTCAGGTTTCCCGTATATGCATAGCTTTAAAATAGAATAGTCAAAGTTCAAAAGCATATTTGAATTTAACAAAAAGAAATCTATTTATTAATTTAAACTTAATATTATTGCAGTTTATATCTCAACCTTTTAGAAGGCTGCCAACATCGGTTGTGAAGCCGACAAGAATGCATACAAACATTTATCAATCTCGATTGGTTAATTCTTACTATGGGCTTTCTTTAGAAGACTACCACATCGGTTGTGAGCCGGCAAGAGGTAGTAAACTTTTATTAGCCCACAGCTTTATATCTATTATTATTATTATTATATATATATATATATATATTTTTTTAAAGAGAAACTTCTTTTTGAAAAATTCAAGTATAAGTTTGAACTAAGACTAAAATTTTTGCATACTCTACATAAAAAATTGTTGATTTAAGTTTAATCTCTAAAAACAGCACGTATATTAGTCCGGTTTTTAAGAGGATTATGGGGGGAGAAAAATCACAATTATCATACAAGATCTCCCTTAAGATTTCCAACTAATCCTTGTTTAGCATCCCACTCATACTTAACTCTATCATTTTTCGTTCTTCGCGAATTTCCGCGAACGCTTAGCCTAAAAGTTAAGGAACAAGCTAGAGCTCAACACGCTCGATCGAGTCAAAATTTACTCTTATTCTACCCAGCAGGAAAGTCAAAATTGTGACAAAAACACTTATTTTATTTTTGAAAATTTTAAAAATTTTCATATTTTTTGAAAATTTTGGTGGGAAAACGGGGTACGTGAGAACAACGGGCAAAAGTAGGTAAGATTATATCGAAGATATACTACCCCATACTAAAATTAAACATTGTCCTTAATGTTTCCTAGCCTAAGACTTAAAAACCCCATACTAGAACTCAAAAAGGTCGAATGCATAACTCAAGCCTGAAGAAAGTATCACAAAAATCTTTAGCCGTTTATTAAGTGTGCTAAAAGATAAATGTTAGTCGATAATAATCTTTAGGATATCGGATTTCCCCAAACTAATGGCAAGCAAAGGCTAGGAAGCTCGAGTGGACCGGGATAAAACACCGAACACGAGAGTCTTCAGAAAATTTTGGGTCAATCCTGCAAACAATCACAAGTACAAACAACAACAAGAATCGAAAGAGTACAAGCCTCCTCACATCACAATAGAAATAAGAAAGAAAATAGAAAATGGATAAGCATGGGGTGCCTCCCACGAAGCGCTTTGTTTTTGGTAACCGAGTCACATAGCTTGACTCGATCCCCGAATTCATTCGTCCTTGGAGAAAGTAAATGGAAGAGAAAATCTCAATCGGGCTTTCATTAATGTTTGGATAAACATTTAAGCACATGAAAGTTCCATCCCGATGAGATGCCACCGGCTCTAAGTGGAGATGCCAGGGTCAAAAATGGTGTCCTCATTTTTGGTGGAGGAAAGTAAGGGAGAAACCTCAGGGTAAGTGAGATACGGAAGAAAAGTCCGAGTGACAAATGTGAAGGAATCGTCAACTTCAACATTAATCTCACCTCCCCCTGGGTCAAAACATTCATCTTCATTAACATTGTTTATTATGAGCACATTGGGTTCCATGATGAAGGTTAAACGTTCATATTCGGGAATGGGATCATTATTAAGCAAGTTGTCAATAATATCCTCTTCCGAGTCAAAATCACTTTCAATACCTAGTGATATCGAATAATCTGGTCCGGAAAATATATCGATCTCTTCCCTATTGGAGTCACTATCCTCAACGAGAGTAGTAGATGTGGGAAGAGACTCGATGATTGTATGAGAATTTTCCGACGACCGGGAAGATGAATTACCGCATAGCAACGACATTCAATTGATATAATCCTCATGCTCTTTAACAATTCCTGGAGGAATTGTGATAAGTTTACCGGTGAATTCATGGTGAAGAGGATCACTTTTGGGAGAGAAAGTATCATGTTGTGGTTCATTACTAAGCAAACTCTCAAGATAGATTACGTCTCCTTCCGAGTCATAATAACCTTCCTTAATATACGTAGGAACTTCGATAGCTAGAAAAGCATCGATTTCATCATTGTCGCCTCCTAGATCAAAACATTCAGCCTCATCAATTGGAGCATCGTACAAAATTCTTTTCCAATCATTCGTTTTACATTCCAAATCAAATAAATCATCATTTTCTTTGAAAGGTGGATCATCGATGAATCCCTCGAGAATAGAAGCAATGCTTTTCATAGGAGTAGACGGATCATGGTGAAGTAAAAACTCAATGTCGTCTCACACTCATCCTTATTAGAATCAGAAAGAGGGTGTGACTAGGAAAGTCGACTCATCGAAGGGTTGGAAATTAAAGAATCCTTGCGACTCGATGTCCTCTAATCACTTTAACAAAAAGAGGGTTTATGTCACTAGAGTTGAAATTGACATCAATTCGAAAACGAGGGTTAAAGAAGGTCACAAGATCATCACGTTAAAACTTGATTGGAAGAGAAATCATCACACGAAGGTAAAACATTCTTACTATCACTCCTGGATGTATCCTCGGATTCTCTTGGGATTGGGACAATTTCCTCAACACTAAAAATTCTAAGGTGTTCGTCCCCCATTATAAGAGAATCCTTGGGCTCAATAGATGGTAAAGTGGACGTGATTGCAAAAACTGAAGAAACTTGAGGTGTTTTGTTTGAATGGAAATGCTCTCCTTGCAAATAACTCTAAAATTCTTCAAACAAGGTGTAATTCGAGATTGACGTTTAATTGTTGGCTCTGCGAGATTCTTACTTCTGGCTTTCTTTTCTCATTTGGTCACTTCGATGGAGGCGAGTAAACTAGAGCAGGTTCGTCGATAAACCTTTTAAAACTATCCTTGCATGTGTCATTAACCATTTTGATTGACTCGTTTATATGCTTTTGAGGATGTTTTGACGTGCCATCGACATGAAATATTATTTGTTCATTGCCGTCCCTTAAAATAAGCTCTCCATCATATACATCAATTAAAGCACGACCGGTCCTTAAAAAGGATCTTCCTAAAATGAGAGGTACACGAGGATCGGCTTTGAAATCGACAACAACAAAGTCGGTAGGAAAATGAAATTTCCCAACTTTGACAAAAACTCTTCGCGAGTCCTTTATGGATAATGTAATCGATCGCTCTGCTAACATCTAAAGTCATCCGAGTTGTGATAATTTCCGGCAAGGAAAGCTTTTTCCAAATAGAACGAGGTCATTAAGATTATATGGCTACGCGCCAGATCGCCAAGGCGTGACCATACATCCAATCCCGGCGGAAATTACATGGAATAAGAAACTTGCCGGGATCTCTAAGCTTTTCGTGAAGCTTTTTGAGGAGCATTGCCAGAATTCTCGGTATCAACGGTAATCTTAGCTAACTCAAGCACTTTCCTTATTCTGAGCAAACTCTTAATCGAAGGAGTACAATCTTGCATCAAAAGTATAGCTTCCTCGAACTAATTTGTCGAAGCGCAAATCTTGAAATATTTGAAAAGTTCTTCTCCATTTGATTCGAAGCTTTGTCACGAGACTTTTGATCATCACGTCGTGAAGGATATGGAATATTTGGCTTAGGTAAACTCTTCGGAATATCGGATTCTGGAATGAGAGTGGTTTTAGGCAAAGTCTTCGGAACATTAGGTTTCGGAATAGAAATGGCGATAACCGGAGATGGGATTTGAGCGGTACTTCCTTGGAAATTTGTTTGCTCTTTATCCGTTGTTTCCTCGGTTTCTCGTTCCACTACCTTTTTAGGGGAAGGATTAGTAGGAATCGAGGGTCCCTCGTAAGCAACACCACTTCGAGTAGTGATCGCTTTCATCTCACCCTTCGGGTTTGGAATGGTATTACTCGGAAGAGTACCCGAAGTTGAGGCTTGGTTTTGAAACAATCCACAGATCATGTTTTGCAAATTATTTTGAAAAGTGGTTTGTTGATTCATCATGACGGCTTGTTGAGATTTTATCGTGTTTTAAATTTCATTCTTAAGGTCTCCTTTTAACGAGTTGATTTGATTTTGCATGTTCCTCAACATCTGATCATTATTCCTCTTGTAATTTGAAAAATCATTTGAAATCTCTTGTTGAACTTGATTATTAGGCACTTGAAAGTGGTTTTTGAATCCTTGTTTTGAAAAATTTGGAGGCAATGATTATTTTGAGCTTGAAATCCTTGGATTTCATTAAAAATTATTTCCCCGATTAAAATTATTCCCTTGAGCTTGATTCTGATTAAACCTATTTTGACCATTGTTTTGCACCGGAGCAAAACCTGGTGGTGCCATTTGATTACTAACACGGTTCGGAGGGTGAACTTGATTGTAAGTACCCGTGGTTGCACAAACACTAGCCTGATTGTTATTGGTAGCCGGACAATTATACCAGGAATGGGCACCCCACAAGTTTCCTCAACCGCTTTAACCGGAGCGGGAGTGACAACTTTTTAGAAACAGTACTCTGATAACGGTCGAAAGTTGATCCGTAAGCTTATCAATTCTCTTATCCGTTTTACTAGAAGTAGCATTTATCCTAGAAGCATTTGATCTATTTCGTGAATAACGAACTTTTGATTTATTCTCAATTATGTTTAAAGCCTCTCTAGTCGTCTTACTCAAAAGATTTCCACCCGCCGCGGCATTTAAGGAGTCTTGTTCATTCTCGTTTAAACCGTTATAAAAGGTATCAACTTGAGTTAACTCTGTAAATCCGTGATGGGGACAAGCTCTAAGCAACTCCTTAAATCGTTCCCACGCTTCACTAAAAGTTTCCTCAAATTTTTGTGTAAATCGAGAAATTTCATTCTTTAAGTGAGTGGTTTTTCGAAGGAGGGAAAAATTGATTCACAAATTTGGTAACGAGATCCTCCCAAGTCAAGATTGAATTTGGTGGTTCTTTCTCGTACCAAGTTTTAGCGGCTCCCTCGAGCGAATCAATGGAAAACATCAAAGTCTTAATCACATCGTTAGGCACATTCCTAAATCGTAAAGTCGGTGAACAATCGTAACCAAAATGAGCATCGTTTCCACATAACTCACAAATATTCGTCTCATACTGGGGTTGTGGAGGGTAGTCGGAAAAATTAAGAGAATTTGAATTTGTATCATAATTACAATGATAACAAATTCCTTCATAACGCTTATTTCCATAATTTTCGCAATTACATTGACGACAAATTGAACCGTCTAAAGGACCTCCACACCCGTAGCAACTCGGTTGGTAATATGATGACATGTCGAAGAATTAAACGATATAGAGGATAAGAAGAAAGAATTAAACGTATAAGAAGTTAAAGAAGAATATTTTTTTGCTTTTTCAAATAATACATAAAAAGAAATTAAAATAAGAAAGAAAATATTTTTGATTCACCGAATAATCAACAAACTTAGGGTAACTCTCTTAAGTAAAATAAATTTTACAAAAGAGGTGCACCTTTTTCGTAAGTGACACAAACGGTAAAAAAATTTTAATCTTTGGTTCGGGAACTTATTGATGGATAATACCTCAATTGAAGGTATTATTTGTTGGTGTTCTTTTACCAACTTTGTAACTTTTTAAATTCACAAATTAACTAGAAAAGAAAAATATTTTTTTTACTTTTTTTTTTAATAAATTTTTTTATTTTTGATTTTCTTAAAAGCGTAACTTTCGAAGATGAAAGGTTCTCCAAATCACGATCAACAATACTTCAAACGAGAGAATCTTAATCACAAATCCTAGGCAACGGCGCCAAAAATTGATTTGCTAGCAAACCAACACACGTAATAATAAAATATATAATATGATGGAAAATTACCAAATTACCCTTGAGGACAAAGGTAAAAGGGAAAATCTTCACAAATATATATAATATAATACGTATATAAACCGGGAAGTATGATTCCCGGGTCGTTATTCCCCAACGATTTGTGAAATTGAAACCACGTTTGATGTTCGGACAATGATTTGAATTGGAAACAAAGGTTGATTTGATTATTTACTTCTACAAATTAAAACAAGCAAATTAAGCACGAAGAAAAATAACGAGAAATCAAAATTTAACTAAAAACGCAAAACGGGAACCCTAAATGGCAATTAAAAAAACCTAAATTTCTAAAATTAAACCTAAATTATCAATATCTATCTAAACAATCATTTTCTCACAACGTTGGTTTTTATTGAAAACGATTTTTTCATCAAGATAACAATTACTAAATTAATGCCTAATTATCCTTACGGCTTTTGCCCGTTCGGATAATCAAAACACTAATTTAAGTAATATAAAAATCACTAATCAATATTTTCCTAATTTTATAACCACACCTAATTCACTAAACCTTATTCACTTAACAAGCATAATAAAAATCTACTCACTAATCATGGCAAACGACAAATAAGCAATAGACATAATAAGCTAAATTAATCTACACTAATGAATATTAAAAAGGGAAGAGAAAGTAGAACCGAATTGAAGAGCCGCAATAAACGAAACCACCCGATTTATTTAGCTAAAGCAAATAATCACATTCGGTCTAGCTAAATAAACCCGTAAGCTCCACGCCTCATGAGTTGACCGGTCTATCAAAAGACAAGAAAATGTTAAGCAATATATTAAATCTACTTTTATAAAACTAATATATATATTTATTATTATTTTTTTTTGGTATTTTCAAAACTTAAAATCTATTTTATAAATAAAAGAACATTCTGTTTTAGAAAACTTTTGCAAATTTCAAAACTTGTTACAAACTTTTCGAAATCAGTTTTTCTATGATCACTAATTTGGGCCAGGCCCATTTACGAAATATTAGAAATAGTTTTTAGAAAAAGAACGAGTAGAGTAAAAAAAAGGAACGAGTTAAAATGCAAGGAATAACTAAGACGAAAATACCATATTAAATAGGGTAGACGAAAATACGAATAAATCAAGCTTTCGGATAGCAAGAAAATATAATAGATACGTAGTAAAACACTTAAACCTTAAAATGCAACTACATGAAGGACTTCTAGGTTATAGTCTAGGCCAAACCACCTACTTCTCTATAACCAAAGGCTCTGATACCAATCTGTCACAGCCCGCCAAGGCGGAAACACGAGGCGTAACATCATGGAAATCATCACAACACAATGGTGTCAACAATAGATAATCACTAAATGCATAACTAAATATAAAAGACACAATGTGTCATGACAATACCAAAAAACAAAAGAAACCGCACGACGTCTTGCATTAATGACAAAGGGTCTCATCAATACAAAGACATAAATGACTTACGAACCTAATAAAATCAAATAGCATTCTAAAGAATCCATGCATCAAACACGAACAAAACTCAGGAGCGAACTCCAAATGCATTCCTAACGGTCTTTCTAGCCACTGCTTTTAGCCTTAACATCCTCATGATGCTCACCTGAAAATGATGCTTTAAAATGTCAACACAATGGTTGGTGAGAGTCATAGGTTTAAGACACATAACAAAATCTTTTAAACAATTGCTGCGATTACTAAAACAATCCATAACAACACACGTGTCCAGCAGTCCACTGGGTCTATCATTTCACACTCACAATAGGGTCATGGGTAGCTCACTACCCTCCGATCAGAACATAAAGTCAGTAGGTATTATTTCAACCCTTCAGTTGGATTTGATTGAGTAGTAAACACCACTCTCCAACCGAACTCACATACCTCAAAACAACTCCAATTGATCACAAAGCCATGGAGCGTATCACATCACCATCAATAACCACATAACACATAATCACAGCAACTAAAACATTTTAACACTTAGCATCACCTTCACCCCAATAAAACATAAAAAGGGGCTATAAAACTCACCTGATGCTAAAGCAATTCTCAAAATCCTCGCACAAAGCTAAACAACAAAATAACACGTATTACACGCTACTAAGACAAAAGCTTAAGCACATGTAACAATCATATGATGGATGTCTAATGTGTCTATTTACCCTCATGGGTCACCCCGACACCATGCCTGATATGAGAGAAATCACATAGCCTTTCTATATCAAAAATGTCCCTAAAAAGATAAAATTATGCATAAAATGC
>BQNB010026539.1:0-48666 GCA_026074375.1 Tanacetum coccineum | reverse complement strand
CTTTTTAAAAAGTGTGGGAAAAACTAAACAATTGCTTACATTTTTTTGAAAAGTGTAAGTAAACATGTACTTTTACTTACGCTTTTTTTGTGTGTCATTAATAGTTGTGTCACTAAATGCCCCTTTTTTTGTAGTGGTTACAACATAATAAAACAATGTGAAATAACCAAACTACATCATGATTCAATTTGTACCTGTTAGATACTATTGTGGTCCTTGTTTTGAAAGCTCACTAAAAAATATATAAATAATAGACTAACATTACAAAAATTTTAATTATTCTTACTTTCAAGGTGTGCACGTGCACGAATATATAACGGTAAAGTTTAAAGGTTAAAAATACCATATTCTTGTAGCAAGTTGGACATTTCATGATCCATCAAATGGAACTTACGGAAAGACGTACATCTTTGCTAAGGTAACGACTAGTTTGAGTGAATACACATGTTTCTCTGTACATTAGGATACGCCCCGTAATGTGAGAACATGAGGATAAAAGATGATTCCGGTTCATCCATCATACGAAACAAACAATGTCTAGCCCGATTTAAATAGTGACAAAGCCAACTGACAGTATCGAAAGTTTAAGAGTCCCATGATGCACACACAGTTTCACAGTTACCCGTCTATTTTTTTTCAGTATCATTTTTACGTTGAAATCTTCTTTCACTTATATCACATTGATATTTAACTTTTATGCTAACATATAATTGTAAATAATGTTTTCAATCTTTTTACTATTTTGGGTTGGTTCTTCACTTCGTTACTCTACACAAGCAGTTTTAGGAATTTGTGTTTGGTATAGAGAGGGTTTATTAGCACTTAGCAGCATAGCTTTATTGCTCATTTGGGCCAGCATCGGAAGTTGGATGGTTGCTTATTCTTTCAAACTCTTTGGTCCATTTGGGATCTTCTTGTTCGGACTTATTGGGTTAGATGAATCTATTCACATACTTTTTGTTATTCTATTAATTTAGAATTTTATATTGTATACAAAACAGCATAGATAGATATTGCTAAAATGATATTGCGACTTTTTACTTTAGTAAAAGTAATTTAAAAGATTATAAACATTTTACTTTATACCCACGAATAACGTCAGCAATGTACAGTACCCCAATTTGCGTGAAACATATCAAAAGTTTATGGATTAAATTGTAATTAACTCTTAAAATTAATATAATAAAACTGTTCTTATAAGTAATGACATTTTGGTATGACAACATTATTTTATGTTTTAAGATATTTAATTTTTTTTCTTTATATGTGGTAAAGACAGATTTAAGAGATACTTTATGCATTGACATTATAACATGGAAAATGAATAAGAGACCTCAACATGCAACTACTTTTATGTTTAAATTGATGTGGCAATAGTTTAGTGGTTTGTGAAAATGAGGACCTTTATGCTATCACTAACTGAATTTTGTCACATAGCCATGTTGATTAACGTATATAATCTTGATCAACATATAATTAGTCATGTCAATTAACAATGCTGATCAATGTAGAATATAATCTTGATCAACGTTCTCTCTTTTTTTTTGAATGGCTTGATTGAAAATTTTCATTTATGAATTCTAACAGTACTACACGAGTAGGAGTGTTCATCGGTTCGGTTATCAGGTTGTTCGGTTTATTCGGTTCAGTTAGTTTGGTCAAAGATTTTTTTCTGAGTATAACCGAAAATCAAATTGAATAACTCGAATTACATAATTTTAATTGTTTATTCATTTATTTATATATATATTTAGCACAAAAAAATTGTTCAAACTAAAAATATGTTTTATTTATACTACGAAAGAGTATTAATATTTTTCTATATAAAAATATATATATTTATACGAATTTGGTTTTCGGTTTATATTGCCAAAACCATAACCAAATCGAAAACCGAATATTTAATTCGGTTCGGTTTTGACAAATTCGGTTCGGTTATAAATTTGAATCAATTATTTTTGGTTCGATTCGATTTCGGATTTCGACTTATTCGACTATTACCCAAACAATGAACACCCCTATACACGAGTATTTGCTTCAAGTAAATTTACATGTAGCCATACTTGGGGAAAAAAGATCCTCTCAATTTAGTTTTCAACATGATAGGTCATGTTGTGTACTTGTGTATGATCAGCTAACATGACCTACTATGTTATAACCATTCTATTCCATACTTGGGGGGTCACTCTATTTGCACTACTAAAAATGTTGTTTACACATTAATATATTTCGGTAATAAATGCATAACGCACTACAAGAAAAACGTCTTTTGATGACACACAAAAAGTGTCAGCAAAAGTAAAAAAAAGTGTTGGTAAATGCATTTTTGCTTCACCTTCACTTATAAAAAGTGTCACCAAAAAGGCAGGTGGTAAAAGTATATAGTGACTAAGTTTGCTGACACTTAAAAGTGTCAGAATAGGTAGAGACTTTCTGTGACACATTCGTCTGTCACTAAAGACTACTAGCATAAGTTTCTGTCTGTATCTATTTACTACTACTATTTATAAATACTACAGTACAATTTAGTCTGCTTTATTTATTCAACATCAACACATGAAAAACTATGAATTAATTACAAAAAAATGATACCGAAACCTATTTATTTTTCCAACCATAAGTCGATAGAAATCAAGTATTTTGCGTAAAGACGAACAAACAAAAAAAATCTTAAAATGCAAGTATAACGATTATCCCATCCATGGTACTATAACTGAGCTAAAAAAAAGAACACAATTGTCATGTTTGGTGTTCGCATTCCTCATGTCTCTTAATTGTTTCATGCAAATCAAAACAAAGGTTGAAACTGTGCAGCCTAACTAAAGCTTATCAGATTGAGACACTCACCTAGCAACATCATGAGAAGTATCAAATTCACCTGCAATCAGACAAACATCAATTCAATACTATTTTGTGCCTTCCAATGTTTTGATTGAGGCATTTTATCAAACACTTACGTTACAACTACTAAAAATTTTCAATGAGACATTTTATCGAACACTTGTGTTATACCCACTCATTTTTTCACTGGGCCATTTTATCAACTTCTAAGCATGCAATCTCGTAAACTTGACGATTATAATCAAACATCTACCTTCTAAATTTCTCAAGAGTCAAAAGTATAAATTCGTGATTAGCCTCATAAAATCTCATAATCCGCGATACGATTTCATAAACTTGAAAATTACAAAATTTTAAGTTAGTTAACCTAACAGAACTAACACATACACTTAAAAAATAACATTCACCTAAATCAGTTAAATCTACTCAAACACGTTACAAGCCCTAATTTAAACCTAACAGTCAAATTTATTACCATAACAAGAAGTGGAGTTAGATCGAATTTGAACAGAGCGATGAGAGCTTGTAATACAACAGAGCCATCCGTAAAATATGTGTCAAACTGATTTCAACCGAGCGATGAGAGCTTGAAGATGATATTATAAACTGCTTTCAAGCGATCTTTGATTAAATCAACAGTGAGCTTCGATTGCAGGATAATCCGTTAGCCCAAGTGTGTGTGAGAGTGACGGTCTAATTTGGGGAAAATGAGGTTATGTATTATTTAAAAGGGGATTAAATGAAAGGAAGAAATCTGCTGCGATCTCAAATGGTTACGTATTTACAAAATTGCCCCTAATTTAGTAAATTTTTATATAAATATATTGTTAAACTAACTTTTAATTTTAATGCCCGGGTCAATTTTAATGCCCGGGTCGACCCAGTTGCACTTAATGCGCCGGGTCGACCCGACCCGTTTATTTTTTTTAATATTTATTAAACTTATTGACTTGTTTATTTATTATTTCTCATATTCACTCTTTGGTTCAGTCCAGCCTGATTCGGTCTTATGCTTTGTTGGACCGGGCCGGTCCAACCTGAAAACACAGACATCGGTCTCGTGTTTTGGACCAAATCGGTTTTCGTCCGACCCGGTCTTCGGTCCGTATTTTAGACCAAATCGGTTTTTGGACGCGATTAGATTTAGATACAAGTTAAACTTTCACTCACTCTTAAAAATGTGTGGGCAAAATTAAGACTATTACTTACACTTTTCAAAATGTGTGAGTAAAACTATAATTTTACTCACACTCTTTGTAAAGTGTGTGTATAAATTAGACTTTTGCTCACACTTTTCTAAAAATGTGGGTAAAAATTAGACTTTTTTTTACACTTTTTAAAAAGTGTGGGTAAAAATTAGACTCTTTCTTACACTTTTTAAAAAGTGTGGGTAAAACTAGACTTTTGCTTACACTTTTTTGAAATGTGTAAGTAAATATGTACTTTCACTTACACTTTTTCTTATGTGTCATTAAAAATTGTGTCACTAAAAGCCCTTTTTTTTGTAGTGACGTGACTTTGGTTAATAATTGTTTGACTACCACTTTGGTTAATAATTATAAACGGTTGTATATTCAACCATAAAATATAAAATGTCAAAGAAAAAAACGTTACATTATCCTACAAGTATATAGCTCAACTTAACAAAATACAAAGTTCTTTAAAAAAAACCTATATTTTAGACAACGAGGTGTGTAACCAGCTCGCCGTTGCGGGGCATGCGAGACTAACTCTGCAACAAACCGATAACCGCAAAGACTATTTTCGTAAATTGTTTCTAATTTTCTTTTACGAAAATAATTCTGAGGTTAGCGACTAACTTTTCAACGGACCAATAACTTTTAAGACTGTTTCGTAAATATTTTAAAAATATGTATTAAACTTCAACATTTTCTATAAAATCATACGTATGTTAGAAACATTTCAATATTAAGCTCGTTTTGTTCGCAATTTGACGATCCTTTCAGTTACATTTTTTTCCCGAATGAATCGATAAATATGCGTTTCATATTTGATAAATAAAGCTTCTTATATAAAAAAGTCGTTAATAGGTGAAAGTTTAAGGCCGGTTTTGTAACTTTTGACATAGTTGAGGGTTCGTTTTTATAAATTTGTTGTATTTTTACCTCATGCTGAATTTTTTGTTTTTGTTTTTTTTATATTAAAAATACGTATCATTAGGCGTATTGCTCTATTATATATAATAATAATAATCATCTTTTATATAATAAAAGAATTACATCATTTCAGAGTTTTCTATCAGATTGAATCTTATGAATTAAAAAATTAGACCAGTCGAAACGCTTAATTTTGCCACGTAGGCAAAATCGTGCGATCTGATTGGTTAATAAAAAGTCAAAATTGAACTTTAATTTGGTCAAAATCAGCAAAAAACGTGTATATTGAAAAACTCACCAAAAACTTTATGTGTCAAAACTATGATAAATTTAACTTTTAAAAAGTGGGGCTGATTATTTAAAACTACAAGGACCAAAAATAGCACGTATGTAACTTCCATGCCTATTCATTGCCAATTAAAAGTCATTCACTTTATAAAAAAAAAAACACCACCACCTTTAATCTCCCCCTGGCACCACCACCCGACCATCACCAGCCGACCACCACCACCACCCGATCACCACAGTATTATCCACCATAAAAGATAATCCGTTGTACATCTCAAAGAGATCAAAGCTTTAATCACAATGATCTTCTTTTTAAGGGTTAATCAAAGGTATGTTTTTTATTCAAAAAATTTTATAATAGATCTAGGGTTTTAGTTTTTTTTGTGTTAATTCAGTTATGGGTTAACTTAAAAATATTTTTTAGTCTAATCTTTGTGGTATATCAGATTGAGGGATAGGGTGTAGCTAGCTTTGGTTTCCTTGTACAAATCAAACAAGAGCATTAAGTTGTAGATTTTGAAAATTGTAAATTGTTTCCACTATAATTTTTAGTAGTCCAGCTCGCCTATATATTAATTTAGCTGATGTTTTTGAAAGATCATATAAAGGCTTTTGGGAATGGACATTCAGCTTATGGAAGTTCAGCTAGAACAAAATGAGTTTTTAAATTGGTTTGTTCGTGTTAGGATAATATATAGAATTGTGTTTTAGCATAAATAGAACCAAAGGTAAAGTGAATTAGTTATGACGCGGGGTTAATTCCATATGCCAAAGAGGTGCACATATGCTTTCGTACAAAGTTCATAGTCACTGCACATTTCTGTCATTCACCATTAATGACACTGAATAGCCGTTCATATGCCACAGAGGAACATGTATGCTTTCGTAAAGGTATTAATTATTTGTTGTTTTTATATAATTACCGTTAATTGAATTCCAGGCTTGTGTTGTAGAAATGCACTTGGACTGATCCAAAACCCAGGCATTGCAAATGCAGGACAGGTTATGGTTAAAGCCTGTTGGATATTTTATTTCCTGTAAATTTGTATAAGATAATTATACAATATATGTTGTGTTTATCTATAACATAAACATTATTTTTTTAATAAGTCTTTTGCATATATGTTAGTATAATTATAGTCAAACTAGGACAACCTTAAAGTTTATATCTGTTAGTTTAATTATACTCAAACTTGGACAACCTTAAAGTTTATGCATTAGAATAATTATACAAAAACTTGGATAAACCCAAACTCTATAAATACGAAAACTAAACAACAGTTTCTTCCATACAATTAAAAATTTTGCTATTGGATTTTACAGGTTTCATAATGGGTATAACTTTTCTTTAAGATATCAATTATGAAAAAGATAAATGGACAATCAAAGTGAAGGTTGTTTCTCTATGGAAACAATATTAGGCCAACAACAATCCACCCGCGTCAGCAAGCATGGATATGATCTTTAAGGACGAACAGGTATTCATAAACTCACAATCTTCTTGATTTTTTTTATATAATTTTAAAAGAACAGATTATAATTAATGAAAGTTGGTCTTTTTTTTACGTTATTGTTAAAACTATAGGGTACTACCATTCACTCTACAATAAGAGCAGGATTCATCTCTGATTTTTATATATTTCAAAAGAGAATTTAAAATTCCCATTTGCAGCATTAACACAAAATCGAGCCCAAATTTAATCCGCATAAGATTGTCAGAATCTAACTAAGACATACATGGCCATGGTGAAGTAGGTTGTAAATCAAGCTTGAGGCAAATAGTTTTGGGGTTTATCCTATTGTAAGTTACTAAATACATTCGTTATGGTTTTTATGTGTCGGAGTTTATGGGGAAACTCTAAAATTTTAGGCTTATGATATTGCATCTATTATTTTCACTTCTAGAGTGCGCCTATATTTTTAGATGCATTAACTCATTGGCTTTTGCTGTTATAGTTACCGTGACTGATGTTGGAAGTTACTAAGCAAGTGGCGGGAATGAAGCTCAAGCTGGTGGCATTATATCAACTACTATCGGTTGAAGGAATGGAGAGCCCAAACAAGTATGACATATTTCTTATAAAGTTCGATTTTGTTGAAATTGTATGATTCTTAAAAAGAGATAATTAATGGGGATTTAGTAAATATATCGATTCCTTCGCTTTGCGTAACGAGATTACAAAATAAATAGTTAGGCTGATTTCATCTTTAAATAGTGAACTTAGGTTAAAAGCATTTCATAAGTGGCGTCGAATGGCTGTGCCTAAATGGTCTAATATTAAACACCCTGTGATTAATTTTTAGAAACTAGGCAGTCTTTTTAGCATAAAGGATCCATTAGCTGCTTTGAATAATCAAAGTCATGCAATATATAAGCAAGTACTTAAAGTTAGGGAGTATTAGATAGCTTTACATTTACCCATGATCCCTGTAAGTCTCTACTACAGTACTCATTCTCATTTTATAAATCAAATCACATTATACTATAACTAGATTTTGAACCACCTGATTGTTACTTATTTTTTAATGGATGTTTATAGTAAGAATAGTTTTAGTCACACAAACTTGATAGCAATAAGGTACTTAACCTTAGTACAAAAAATGGTGGAGATAATCTTGCCTTATAAACACATTAGCTCTACAATTATATTTTGATCTTAACAACTTACGGTGAGTGTTGACAATTTTAACATGTCTTCATTGTGGAATCAGTTTCATGGGGTATTCATATACGTGTTTAGTAAGTTACGGATATAAACGAATACTTGCCTACCAACTGCAACAAAGTTCAATCATTGACTGAGGTAAACATTGTATTTAATTTTACTTTTCGTGTAGTAATATATTTGAGCTTATGCACAAGGATATACGCATAGGTTTTTTAAGTGAATAGGAGAAATTATTGTTGTAAAGCTTTTAAAGAGAGAAATAATATATAGTTACAATCTTTAAATGTTCGATTTTTGAAAGGATACTTATGAGCGATTGCGTTGGTGATGAAAATAAAAGCATAACTTACTTATGTTTCAGTTTGATTGTTGTTGTGATTTCGAACACAACAAAGCAATACTAATAGGATAGTGTGTTTATGTGTAGATACCTTTTTGTTTGATGAGACTCCTCATACCCTCAGTATTGAAACTGTTAAATCAGTGATGACCAAATTTATCCCAAGCAACGTTGTGATCCTAATTAAGAAATCGCAAGATTTTACCACGTCCTAACATCAACGCCTGTTGTCTCCATTGAGGTACCCTTTCTTTTGAAATCGGGACAATAAAGTTTGAGCAATTTTTTCCTGTTTTTTACTTATAAACTAAACTTTACATTTTTGTAACAAGTTTATAAAGATGAACAGAGTTTCACAACGGAATGTTGGCTTCTTGCAACATTTGATCTTTTCTTCAATTCCTTCCAATGTTTGTGAATATAATTTCAGCTTTGAATTTGGTGTGCGAAACCATGTTTATTCTATTCTTAATTCAAGGGTACCCGTATCTTAAACATGAAGGCATAGGACTAGGCAGATAAGGCTACTGGACAATCATAAAACATCAGTCGCCAACTAAAATGGTAAGCATGCTTAAAACGTCAACATAAAGTTTGAGTGGAATTCATAAGTTTAGTTCCAAAACGCTTTTATAAATTATTATAGTGGACCACAAGATATCAAGCACGTATGCGACAGTTTATAACATATACTACTTCACATAAAAAGGTATTTAACGTTGCACTAACTTATGACCCTGAAGCTAATTACGCAAGTTAGCAATGTACATGCTATAAAGTATTTGTGTGCCTTCCAGGTGTCCGAACCAAGACAACCTAACCAGTACGACATGACATATATTCCGTTTAATGGAGGCGCCTGTGGGTAGTGAGCGCTACACACACGATTCACCGGATAGGGATAATTATACCCAATAGATCTATTTATTCATTCGCGCTCCCCTCGAGCCGGTTCCTCCAGATCAATAGATTGACAGTTCATGATAGTTCGGGGCAGTAGTGTCTAAAAGCTACTTAGGCCCAACATGTAAACAAGGAAAATTCTCCTCACGTAAAGTACTTGTGTCCATTTAAAAGCAAGCCATTTTCCACCCAAGTTATAAAATATTTATTCAAAATGAGTAAAAGAGTTGGGGCAATGACTCACCTTATACGGGTAGTGGTTCAAAAGGAATCAATCAAGTGAACATGAAGTCTCACGGTTCTAGCGACAAACTATAATATAGTCTTTCGTTTAAGTATGTTTTAGCTACAACGTATAACGCATAACGCAAGAACTGATCATCCGAGCACGATAGACATAGCGAAAACCCTTTTTAAAAAAACGTACTTTCGAAAAAGTTTATAAGTTTTGACAAGCCGCGAAGAAAGGTCTCGACACTATCAAACATCTTAGAAAATATTTCTTCTTTCGTCTTTTAGTGTATTTCGTCTTTTAGTGTATTTCGTCTTTTAGTGTATTTCGTCTTTTAGTGTATTTCGTCTTTTAGTGTATTTCGTCTCTTAGTGTATTTCGTCTTTTAGTGTCCCGACACATCAACGTTGACTCGATAACTAAAAATGTTGACCTAAACTCGACACTTACGTTTTTCTACATTTTATCATAAGTTTGATAATAAAAATATATTCTCGACGCTTTTATAAAGTTTACGAAATTTCGGCATGACCTTTCTAAAAATATAGACTTTCCATTTTTACCAACCTCGACTCGTGAAACTATCTATTTTACAAAGTACATCTTTTATTGACTCGCAAGTATATCCGGTATATTTTCGACAACACCTCAAATATCGCAACAAGTCCGTTCTAAACCTAAACCTCTTCGACATTCAACATACGCTTACAACAAATCCAACATCTACTTAATCTTTTCGCCAACGATATTTAACTCAACATACGATAAATCTTTAAGTAAACGATATAGCCGTAATAATAGCAATATATATATCAACATAATCACAATGAACCTTTAAATGCAAAAGTACAACTACTTTTTATTTTCTTCCATTTATAAAGAAAAATATTAAACTTTGAGACTTGTGGTTTTATAGAAAACTAGATAATGATTTTCACAACGATCCGCTTTGTACACCTTGTTCGGGATGATCATACGAATGCAAAAGTACAACTTATTTATGAAAAATAAAGATGACTTACAAAGAAGCACGACGAAAGGTGGATTAGAAATCAAAAACAACCCAAACGTTGTTTTACAAATTACCCGGATGAACTAACAATCAACACGAACAATATATCTTCAAGTGGATGATCAAAAATTAAAAATGAATAGGTTTGTGTGTGCTAGGGTTTTCGGCAAAGAGAGAAAAGAAAGAAAGGTGAAGTAAAGTTTTATGTGTGTGTATGGAATGAACAAATGAATGAGGTTAAGGGTTTATGTATATACAACAAAAGTCACACACACACACACACACACACACACACACACACACACACACACACACACACACCTAGTGTGTGCCGTGGGTTAGGAGGGGACAAGGCAAAAGGGCTCCCTTTTTGATCCTCCAAATGGTAGTTTTAGCAAGACATGGTGCAACCTTTATGTTAGGAACTTATTTAACTTGTACAATTGAAAAAAAGAATCCTAAGTTAAGAGTGTGTGTGTGTCCGGTTGGTATAAGGCAAAAAGGGGGACCAAAAATGGTTTCCAATATTCTAGGATCACTAGTGCTCATTTGTGAATTAATTTCCAAGGATAGCATGCACATCATATTAAAGATTAACAACACGTATCACAGTAAAACAAAGAATCGAGGTAAACGTAACACGGAAAATTATGAAATTTTAAACATTGCCTTAAAACATAAAAACATGGCTATTGGCAAAATACTACAACGTTTGGTGTCCCGGTTCGCTCCCAGAGACGGTTCTCAGATAATAACGAAACAATTTCCCGGTTAAACGGTAAAGCTAAATCGGAAACTTTAAAAATCAAATTACTACATGGAAAAACGGCTAACTTATTGAATGAATTCTATTCTCGGGTGTTGTTCACATTCTTTCCCGTTAAAAGAAGCTTTGTTCCTCAAAGCTTAGGAACGCAACAACTGCGCGGTGGCAGAGTTGTGAAAAGGTGCAGGTATTTTCTTTTGCATTTGGTCTTCATCACGTTTTGAAGTGAACTCAGGACCTCTCTTGGAGTTTCAGCGCACTTTGACAATCGGAATACGACTCTGCTTCAGATGCTTGACCTCACGGTCCATAATCTCGACAGGTTCTTCGATGAAGTCCAGTTTGTCGTCCACTTGGATTTCATCCAAACCGGTTAGCCAATGCGTTCATCATCCATGCATTTCTTCAAGTTTGAGACGTAAAACGTACTGTGAACTCTACTTAACTTCCTGGAAGTTCGAGACATAGTGCAACGGTTCCTACTTTGGCAATGACTTATAAGGTCCAATGTAACGAGGGTTCAAGCTTTCCCTTTTGCCAAAACGGAACACTCATTTCCAAGGAGATTTACTATTCAGCATGACCTTATCTCCTACTTGAAACTCAGAGGTTTATTGTCTTTCTTTCATACACCGGCATAACTCTTTTGACGCTCATGGGCGGCTTGGATATGGCTCGTGATTTGAGAACTAAGTTCTCTCGGTTTGTCTCATGGATGATCTCTGGCCAGTGAGTTGACTACCCCAACTTCAGCCCAACAGATGGGGTGATCGACACCTTGTGCCCTGACCACGCCTCTCGAATGGAGCAGCCTAATGCTGGTAATGGTAACTGTTTGTTATACAAAATTCCTACCAACGGTAAGTGGTTATCCCAACCTTTTTTCCAAAGTGAGTACACAGGCACGTAACCATATATCCTCCTAACTAAACGTTTGAATGGTTTCTCTCACTCTAGACCATCGGTCTCCGGATGGTAGGCTGTACCATATCCAATCGATACCTAATGCTTTATGTAGAGACTTCCAAAAAATGTAAGTAAATTTTCCATCGCGTCAGAGATGATCGAAACCGGCACTCCAATGCTTTGAGACTACTATCCTTCAAGTATTGATTCACGTCAATTTTTTCTAATGTGTCCATCTTCTCTCATGAAGGCAAGAAATGAGCAATTTAGGTAAGACAATCAACGATTACCCAAATCGTGTCTTGCCCAGCCGCTGTCCTCGGCAGTTTAGTCACAAAGTCCATTGTTATGTTCTCCCATTTCCATTGTGGGATCTCTGGTTGAACCAACAAACCAGATGGTTTCTGATATTCCTATCTAACCGTTGCCCATGTTACAACACACTTGCTTGACATAAGTGGCAATCTCTGCTTTCATGTTAGGCACCAATATAACTCTTCAAGTCCCTTACATCGTATCCCGATCCAGGGGGATGAAACTTTCAACTTATATGCGACTCATGCATAATCAAGGCCCTTAAATCACCAAGACACGGAATCCAACTTCGATTGTTTAAGCATAACGTTCCGTCAGCGCGAGGTTCTAACTTGTTAATCCTGGCCTGCAAATCTTCGTTGGATGTAAGTTCTCTTCCCTTTCTGGCTTCCGATTGAGCACTCAAAATCTGCTTAGGAAGGTTTAACCCTATAGTCATAACCAAGGCTCGAACTCGTAGCGGCTTGCTTCTTTCCTTGCACAAACAATCACCACCACGTTCGCCTTTCCTGGATATACGAATCTCACATTCGAAGTCGCTCAACAATTCTAACCACGCTTTGCCCAATATTCAGACTCCCTTCTGTCAAGTATGTGTTGCAAACTCTTATGATCAGTGAACACAACGCACTTGGTACCGTACAGATAATGTCTCCACATTTTCAGGGCAAACACTACTGCACCAAGCTCTAGGTCGTGTGTGGTATAGTTATTCTCGTGAACCTTGAGTTGGCGGGAATGCTAAGCTATGACCTTCCTCCTCGATCACATCAAATCACTGCCCAACCCTTTAATCTAAGCATCACAATAATAACTTACGAAGTTCTCACATCCCTCTGGTAAAAAAGGCCAAACGGCACACTACACAACTTTTGGCTTCAACAACTGAATGCAGCTTCTGCCTTTTCTCCCCATGTCGAATTCCACCTTTCTGATCAACTTTGTCTAGGACGACAATTTTTTGAAAATCCTTCGATGAATACGGTAAGTAACCAGCTAAACCTAAGAATTTGACGAATCCGTTGGGTGTCTTGGGCGACGCCCAAAACTTTGATTGCCGTCAAATCTTCGCAGGGATTCAACTGATATGCCTTCACTATCAATCACCAGTGACCAAGTAATTGGTACCTTCGACAGCCAAAACTCACATTTTGGAGAACTGGCGTACAATTCTTCATTCTCCAAACAATAAATTACAAGATCAACTTAAGATGTCCTTCAAGCACCTTTCTGCTGTTGGATAGATCAAAATATCAGCTATGGAATTACAATCCACTAATCTATCCAGATATGGTTTTGCACACCCTATTTATCAAGTCCATGAAGACTGCCGGTGCGTTAGTCAAACCAAACGACATTACTTGGAACACTGATAGACCATAGCAAGTCCTAAATGCTAAAGCTTTGAAATGTCTACCCGCGAACTCTGAGTTGATGATAACCAGATCTCAAGTCGATCTTTAGATTAGACTCTTGATCCTTGCAATTTGATCAACACAAATCCATCGATTCCTCGGAAGTGGGTATCGTTATTCACAGTAAAGCTTGTTCAGTTCACGATAGTCGATACAACACATGCCGAAAAGAACCATCCTTTCTCTGACAACAAAACCGGTGCTCCCCCAAAGAGTGAGGAACTCAGCTTAAAAATCCTCTATCAGAAAGTTCTTGTATACTGAGATAGACAACTCTTGCATTTCGCTGGTGCTAATATTCGATACGGTGCTCGTGCTTGCCGTGCAAGCACCATGGAACTAAGACGATTTGAAAATTCAACTGACTGGTCAGAGCAGGGCGGTAATACCAGACAAGTCTTTCTTCTGGGAAAGACTTTTCGAAAAATCCCCGTACGATCGGGTACGAACTCCTCAAAGTCCGCCTCTCCTCCGACTTATCCTCACTTTCTTGACTTAACTTGTGCTAGATAAACTTGAAACATCCTTCATCGATATACTTTTGGGTCTTCGTGCACAGATATGGATAGTCAACTTACTTCCCCGTTGTCGCATTATCACTCAGATTAATCAACACCTCCTTTCCATAAGGAAATACAACAACCTTCTCTCCGCACAAAACGATTCAACGCGATTGTTATTTCCGCCAACCAATCCAGACCAATGATGACGTCAAAAACTACCAAGCTCAACAAGGCATTAGATCTATGTCGAAACTGATGACCTAATACGCCTAACGGCATCCTCTAAGAACAATATTTAGTTCTGCAATTCTTCCATTGGAAAGCTTTTCTAACGGCATAACATGTGATAAGATGTTGTGTAACATCAAGCAAAGCACTAAAGGTAAGTGACACAAAACTTCTAATTCTATCGCCACCCCGAATCGAATAACAATAGAAGCAATACTGTTTATTGAGAAGAAACAAACCCGTCGACGAACGTTGAAATCAGGGTTAGTTTCCTCCTCCTCCAAGACATACGCTCTTGTGCCGTAGTTTTCGTTCCTCCAGTATGGTTTTCCAGTCTTATTTTTCCATTCTGTTTTCTGTCTGTTTCCCACGGATCTGATTTCCTCAGCTTAGGACAATCCCTCCTGAAATGTCCTGGTCTTCCACACTCATAACAAATAATACCCTGCTGATTTCCAACAGGAGCCCTCTGAGTGTTTGGAGCAATAGCAGCCCTACACTCCCTAGTCTGATGTCCAACCTTCTTACAGTTTCCACACCTCAATATACACATACTTACCCTTCGATGTTGCAACCTGCACTTATTGCAATAGGGTAGTGGCCCAACCATATCCTTTTTCTTTCCCCCTTATTTATTAGTTGTTTCCCGACACGGCGCGGGCAGGCGGGCGGTGAGAACGCTCTGCGCACAAAACTGGTGACTGCGCGTGTCAGAGGATTTTATGTCCTGCTGGGAGTCTTCTACTTGATCTCGTTTCATGACAGTTCCACCTGGGGATTAAGGTCCACATCTTCACAACAGATTTGTGGTTTAGATGCACGTCTCGGCCCCGAATGGGGGGGCGGACGCTGTGGGGGCCGCATTCTTAGCACGCCTTGCAGCATAAACCCTGGACAATCTCTTCTGTCCATCAACTGGTTATCAATGCGTATACATCCTAGATTCTGGCTGGATTCGCAACAACACATATCCCTTTGAATGTTGTCCGGTAAACCTCCATAAACCTTTCCACTCCTGTCCCTTCATTCATCAGGACCATTCTATTACATAACAAAATCAACTCTTGAAACCTTTGAGTGTAAGCAGTCAAGTCGTTTCCTTTCACGGTCAAATTCCACAATTCAGTCTCCATCTTCTGGATTTCATTCCTTGGACAGTACACTTCTGTCATCAACTTCATTAGTTCAACCCAATTCATGGCATATGCCGCCTCAACACCAACGGTTCTCTTATGAGAGTTCCACCAGGTCAAAGCACTGTGGTATGTGCTTAATTACACATACCTTTTTCCATTAAAAACGGACTTAAATGACCAAAAACAGACAAAAACTGCCAAATATATGTTTGTTTTGCATTTGTGTTATGCAGGAAACGGATATTCAGAAAAGGACGAAAAACAAAGCTAAAAACGACAAAACTGGGCACGGAATGGAAAAATGTGAAAAGATGAAGCCAAATCGAAGCCAAAAAATCAATCAAGTCAAAAAGTCAACAGAAAAATCAAACAGTCAAAGTCAAAGTCACCCCCCGACCAATTCAAAGTCTAGAGAAAGTCAAAATCAAAGAGAATATAACTTGAGGGACCAAAAATGCCAAAATCCTTATGTATTACAAGAGAAAAAGACTACAATGGTGGAAATTTTGCAATTTACATAAAATACAAGTAGAGGGGGCCATAACCCCCCCCCCTTTTTGCCAAACCCCCATACTCGTATTAACAAAAAGGACTAAGTTTGCAATTAGAGATATAAGGTTGAGGGGGCATTTCTGCCAAACCCTCAACCTTGTATCACCATCAAGGACGAAATGTGCAATAAACATTATAACTTTGGGGAACCAAAGTTGCCAAACCACCCAAATCTTTCCTGTTTTGTTTATAACACATTTTCCCGCCAACCAAAACCCAAGAACCCCTTACATGTTTCCCCCTCTCTTTTACCCTGCAACCCTTCAACACCATAGTTAAACCCTTCGTCCCCAACCCACTAACTTACCCCAGCTATAGGATTGCCAACTTGGCAATCCTTCACCATTTTCAAAGACTTTCGACGACTGTGATGACTAGAAAAGAAGCACAAATGATTTGGAGGGCCAAGATTGAGTCTATCATTTCTCTCACACAACTAGCACACCTCTGAAGCCCCTCACAGAAGAAGCACACTTGAAGACCCAAGACTTGATCTTTTTGGCTATAAATAGAGCCCTTTGTAAGCCTTTAGGGGCATCTCATCTTTTAGCTTATTTTTCAGTCAATTTTAGCTTATTGTAATCTTTTTTTCAAGTCTTGTAATATCTCTTTCAGTTTAATGAAGTTTTGAAGTTTTTTAAGTTAAAATCCGTATTTTAAATTTCAAGTCTTAAAGTTGTTAATTTGTTATAAATTTGGTTCACAAGCTTTTATAATAGCTTAATGTTAGGTTATTAGCAGTAATTAACCAAAAAGAATTAAGTTATTTAGTTAAAAAAAAAGAACAAAAATTCCACTCAAAAAAAAAATACCACAGCTTGAATTTGGGAAGATAAGCCAATTATAAAAGGGCTTATGGACAATACCACTTAGCTGTGATAGGTGCTGGAGCTTGTAGACAAAGCTTTTAATAGCTTATTAACCCTTGTTTAGAGCAAAGGGCCTTGTAAGTCCTTTTTCTTTCATTTAAACTTATTTTTCTTGCATTTGCTTATTTTCAGCTTGTTAGTGCTTATCTCCTATTCCATTATGCTTATTTATGCTTATTATTGTTGTTTAGTGCTTAAAATATAGATCTTGTAGTTTAAAATCTTATTTTACAAGTTTTTCTTAAAATCTTCAATAATTAGTTGTCATAACGCCATTCTTGTCTGCTTTTTTTTAAGTGCTTATTTGTTGTTGCCTTTAGCTTATTTCTACTAATAATTCATGTCTAATAAGTTATCTTTAGGAGTCTTGGCTTAAATCAACCATCTCAGCCCTAAAAAGCCTAATTCAGAAGTTAAAAGGGGTGTTTTGTGATAAGGACCCAAAGTGGGTCCAGTTCGTTAAAAAACATTTTTGGGTCATTGGCTAACTTTGGCCAGCCTTATTAAGTTAATTTTAAGCTAATTTCAAAAGTTTTTTAAGTCTAATGGTGATTTTTCAAGTTTTTCTATTAAACTCTTACAAACTGTGGTCAAAAACAGTTTGCAAGAGCTTATTGGGTTAAGGCTTTTTAATCTTGTTTTTGAGACTTGTTTTGGTGATAATTATAGGTTTAAAATGCAGTACTAAAGCCTTTGGTTTTCCTAATTGTCCAAGCAAAAAACGTCAAGTAATTTCTGTTAAATTTTCATAGTCAATCTGTCACTTTTTTCAATTTTGAGTCACTTAAATAGTTTTATTAGCTTTTGAAAATTTGGTGCACAAGCTCATTGGAAGCTTGTGTCTATCGTTTCAGCTTATTATTTTATTTAAAGTTTATTTGGGTGGCTTATTTTTAAACTATCTTTTTTGTCCCCCTTTTTTCCTTCAAATCTCCCCTGGTGCTAGCAGATGTTTATCAAACCACTTATTTTGGCTTAGTTGTTAAATTTAGTTTAATGAAGTGCATTTTCAAAAGCTCATAAAACTCTTTAATAAGCTTTAGAAGCTCAGACCTGGAAGACCCCCTTAGCTCAGTTTAACATAAATACCTAAATTTGTCATTATGTATGCAGTTTAGGATTTGTAGTTGAATGCTTATTGTAGCTTATTAACTTTAGCTTAGGGTTTAATCTTGTTTTTAATAGATCATTAGTTGTAAGTTAATCCATTAGTTGCTTTTTCTTTATTTTCTTGTGCTTATTTAAGCTAGCAGCATTAAATTTTAAAACTAGCAGGACTAACTTAAAAGTTAGTACTGCTAGGTTCATAAGCTCATTGTGGCTTAATTTTGAGGTGCTATTGGTGTTTCAAACCCCTAAAAAGTGGGGCTTAATTGAAGCCTTATTGGCAAATCATCAAGGCTTGTGGGCCCCACTTATCCTTAAGAACACTTAAGGAGCTTAAAATAATCCCCAAAAGCTGTCCCAACAGTTTGCAAACAGTTTATAAGCCCTTTGGGCTTATCCATTTTTTTTCTTGCTTGTTTCTGATTTTAAGCGTTCAGTTGTGCTTATTAGGTGGGGACCCTTAAGCAATTTTGCCCGGCGTTAGTATAGTTGTAGCTTATTTGAGCTTATTTAGTTTAAAAAATTCTAAGTCTTAGTGTACACTTAGCTTAATAAGCCATTCTGTCACTTTTAAGCTCATTTTCCAGCTTATTTATAAGCTTTTGTAAAAACTTGTAGTTATAAAAATTGTTTATTTATAACCCTTTATTTTTTTTAAGTTTGTTAAAAAAAGTTTTCAAAAAAAAAATAAAAGGGGAAAGTGGGAAGTCAGGGGTGAGCAAGACTCGAACCCCCGACCTCTACCACTCTCACCCTTTATAAACACAACACACACTACCGCTGCACCCTTGGGTCTTTTCTGTTAGACCTTTGGGCGCTTTGGTATTTAAAGGTGTTTTGCCCCATTAAGCTTATAAGCTATTTGGGCTTATTTGATAGCTTATTTGATAAGCTGGTCAAGCCAGCTTATTTTTCTTAGGACCGTCACACTTTTAAGTATTTTTTGTAAATTTTTTAGATTTTTATAAAATCGTTTAGTATTTTTTATAATTTATTTTCTTTCAAAACTTTAAAAAATCATAAAAAATAAAATATTAATCAGAAAAATACAAACTTTTTTCTAAAATTTCTTTTAGTCATTATTTGTCTGAGGAAAAATAAATTACATATGTAGGGTAATTTTTACAAAATTTCACTTAAAGAACGGGATTCGTTCCATTCTTGTCTTGATTCGTTTTTGTGGGGGCAAACGCCTACGATTTCAGTCTAGGTTTTTTTTTAAACTTTGTTATTTGTCATTTAGAATCTATTTTAGCTTTTAAATTTGTTCTAGGGTTTAATTTGCAAAATTTAGGTTTTTAGCCCTCGTTTTTCGTGCCCGTTTTAGGTTTTAAGTTATATAGCTTTCATTTTTAGGTTTTATTTAATCGTTTTTGCATATTTAACTTGTAGAAATAGAAAACCAATCAATACCTTTGGGTTATATTCCAAACATCAATCATCAATCCGTCATTCGATTTTCCATTTAAGCCTCGTTGGGACAAAACGACCCGGGAATCATACTTCCGGCTACATATATATTTTATTTAGTGGACTTTTGACCATTCCTTGTGTAAAGGTAATTGGTTGAGTGTTTGCTTATATTATATATATATATATATATATATATATATATATATATATATATATATATATATATATGTATATATATAGATATTATAATTTTGACGAATCAATTTTGGCGGCCGCTGCCGGAGGCTGAAAACGATAAATCGTGTACGTTGAATTGTGTGTTTGAATCGTGTGAATATTTTTCTTCTATAACAATATAAAAAGTAAAAAATAATCTTTTATTTTCTTTATTATATAATTATCATATAAAAACAAAAGAAAAAACAAAAATATAAAAACATTGTCCATAAAAAAAGAAAAAAAGAATTCACAAATTGGTAAAATACCAAATATATAATCTCAATTGAGGATTATCATAATAACTTCCGTGAACTTGTTGGTTTCCCAAATCGAACAAAAGATTTAAAAACTTGCCATTTGTGTCGCTTACGACGTACGGCTCATATTGAAAGGTTAAACAAACTAAAAAGTGAGTATAAGGAGGGTTGTTCCGAGGAACTACGACCCGAAAGGAGAAATAAGCTTCACGTTATTCCTACTCCTCCGCTCACCTGTGCCATTTATCTTTTGAGAGCTATCGTAGAAGTAGTAGATTATTTGGTTGAAGTTGTCCTACCATCATTGTCTGTAAAATACATTGTGAATAAATCATTAAAAACCAACAAAAAAATTAGTGTAATTTTTTCTTTTTAAATTTCATATTTTGTGCATGCGCACTCGTTCTCAGCCCGTAATCGTCGACTACAACAAGTACCGACAAACTTCTGTTGAATACCCAAACTTAAAACCAAATAACAATCAAGAAACTTTCAATCCTCACATAGTTACGATGGACGATAATCGTACTATGGCGCAATTACTCGAAGCACCCACCGAGGGTTACGAGGATGCGATCGTTGTTCCCGAAATTACCGCGAACAACTTTGAGATCAAGCATGGTCTACTTAATCTTGTTCAAAACAAGCAATTTTATTAGACACGAATTAAAGAAACCCACAGCTCACATCCAATATTCAACAAGATCACTTCAACGATGAAGTTCCCGAACGTCCGATACGTCGGTTAAGCTTATGCTTTTCCCATTTTTCCCTCGAGGGAGCAGCCCGATTTGGCTTGAATAAAGAACACCCCCCTCGATCGCTTCTTACATGGGATGATCTTGTTTCGAAATTAATTAACAAATTCTTCCCTCCCTCTAAAACAACAAATCTTCAAAATGAAATCACAAGATTTCAACAAAAATTTGATGAAAGATTTTACGAGGCATGAGACCGATTCAATGATCTTCTTAGGGATCCCGCTCATGGGTTTTCCCGAATTGCATCAACTCGATACATTCTATAATGCCCTAAATTCGAATGATCAAGATTCATTGAACTGCCGCTGGCGGGTGGTAATTTCTGATAAACATGCCTTGAGAATGCCTAAAAATCATCGAGAGCAAGTCCAAAGTTCGTCAATCACGAAGCAAGGCCATTGTTTCCAAAGTGAGTACGAGCTCTTCTACCCCAGCAGTTTCATCCGATGTTGCTGAGCTAAAAGATATGGTTAGAGCATTGATTCTCGATAGAATACCAAACCCCACTCCCTAAAACGGTTAGAGCATAGTTTTGTAACTTGTGGGGAGGTCATTCTTACCAAAATTTTCAGGCCACCGATGGCAAACATTTATCGTGCAATATCAAGAGTATGTGTCACAAGCCGCTGCGGCCAAATTTCAACCTAGGGAAATACCGTTTACCGACCTCAAATGAATGCAAATCAAATTCAACCTCCCAGTTTTCCTCCCATTCAAAGCCATCAAGGAAATAATCAAAACAATTTCAATCGGGGAAACAATTACAATCAAAACCGAGGGAACAATTTCAACCAAAGCCAAGTTTACCGTCCCCAGGTTAATCAACCACCAGCTTACCAAGCTCCTGTTCCTCAGACACATGGTGTGTCCAAAACTGATTTTGACAACTACGTCAAGGCTAATGATGCAGTTCTGAGGAATATGCAAAACCAAGGCCAAACCTTGCAAAACCAAATGGCCAATTTAACGGACATGCTTTCCAAGTTTGTGACCTCTAATACCGCCTCTACTTCAGGTTCGGGAACTCTCCCTCTCCCTGTAACACCATACCACCCGAAGGAAAATTTGAAAGGTATCACCACCCGAGTGGTGTTGCATATCAAGGACCCGCAATTCCTTCTACTTTATCTTCTCCTCCGAAAGTGATGAATCGTGATACCGAGGTTACAAAGGACACGATGCTTCCTACTAATAACGGAAGCACCGAAGACGTCCAACCTCCGATAGTTCAAGTCCAATCTCAAAATCCAATTTCCAAGCCCGATGTTGATCCCGTTAGTGCTCCAATGCCTAACCAACGAACATCAATTTCCTGTTCCTTAAGAAAAAATGATAAAGACGCCGTAAAAAGCAAACGACCAAATTGAGAAATTCTACAAAATCTTTAGAGATTTAAGTTTCGAAATTAGCTTTACAGATGCCTTGACCCTTATGCCGAAATTTGCCTCGACACTAAAAACTTTAATCGGAAACAAAGAAAGTTAGTGAAATGGTGAACTCCATTGAACGAGAATTGCTCAGCGGTCATCCTAAATAAGTTACCGAAAAAACTTGGAGACCCTGGCCGATTTCTTATTCCATGTGAATTTTCTGGGATTAATACATGCAACGCCTTGGCCGATCTCGGCGCAAGCATTAATCTTATGCCATATTCTGTCTGGAAAGATCTCTCTCTTCCCGAACTAACCCCGACTTGCATGACGCTAGAGCTAGCAGACCGTTCAATCACTGAACCATCGTAATGCCTAAAGACGTCCTTTTAATGGTGGAAAGGTCCAGTTTCAGCAGATTTTTGTGGTCTAGATTTGAGCCAGACCCCGAGTACCTTTAATTCTACGAGAGAAGTTTTCGTAAAGACTATCGTGCATTGATAGAGTTTTACGCAGGCGAAATAAACCCTTCGTGTGGCAAAGAGGCCATCAATTTCAATCTGGACAACTTCGAGATACACGGCTAAAATACAATCATATTACCGATGAACCTAATTGACGTAATTGAATTGCATTGTGAAGAATACACGCAAGAAGTTCTTAGGTTTTTTCTGATTCAGTTGCATACGTAATCCTTCTCCGGATTACAATCCCTAATTGTTTCAAATTCTTCACCAACACAAACCCCTTCGGGATAGTGATTTACTCCTCCTCGAAAGAAGCCAACGCTTTTAATAGCTGTCAATAACAGCCATTTTACGAGAAATTGATGCTACTTAACTATGATCCGGGAGGGTAACCTTCTTATCTGAACACTTCCAATAGTCGAACCGTTACCTCCTCTTCCGAATCATAAAGATTATTCACCGAAATCCGGAAGAACTTAAAGTTGTTGAAGCTAAAATCGTTAAATCATCATTTGATAAGCCTCCCGAGGTTGAACTCAAGGACTTGCCACCTCATTTAGAATACGCATTTTTGGAAGGCGACGACAAGTTGCCCGTCATAATTGCAAAAGACTTGAAGGATGAGAAAAGGCAGCTCTTATCAAGTTCCTAAAGTCCCCACAAGCAGCCATCGCTTGGAGAACCTTTCCGATATCAAGTGTTGATCCTGAGCTTTGTACTCCCAAAATCCTATGGAAGAGGACTACAAACCAACATTTCCGATCAAAGACGGGTAAAACCCAAAGATCCACGATGTCATCAAAAAGAGTTGACAAAAACTTCTGACGTCGGATTAATTTATCCGATCCTTTGACATCCATATAAGCCGATACACTGGTACAAAGAAAGGGTGGCATACCGCATCAAGAATGATGATAATGATTTGATACCAACTCGATTGGTCATGGGATGGAGAGTGTGCATTGACTACAGAAAGTTGAATGAGGCCACCCGGAAAGACCATTTCCCATTGCCCTTCATGGATCAAATGCTCGAAAGACTTGCGGGAAACCAATACTATTGTTTCCTCGATGGCTTCTCGGGTTATTTTTCAGATTCCTATTGACCCGAAGGATCAAGAGAAAACAACATTCACTTGCCATACGGAACGTTTGCCTATCGCCGCATGCCTTTTAGGCTATGCAATGCACCAGGTACGTTTCAACGATATATGATGGCAATCTTCCATGACATAATCGAAAAAATAATGGAAGTGTTCATGGATGACTTCTCAGTCTTTGGAGATTCTTTCTCTACATGCCTATCCCATTTGGAAAAAAGTTAAATCGGTGTGAAGACACCAATAGACCCATAACTTAGGAGAATAGCTATTTTTATGGTTAAAGAAGCATTGGTTTCCTTGGACATAAAATTTCTAAGTCAGGAATTGAGGTCGACCGTGCTAAAGTTGAAGTTATAGCCAAGCTCCCTCACCCGACTACTGTCAAAGGTGTCCGTAGTTTTCTTGGGCATGCCGGTTTTTACCGACGTTTCATACAAGACTTTTCAAAAATTGCCCGTCCAATGACCCACTTGCTTGAAAAAGAGACTCCATTTTTCTTCTCAAAAGAGTGTATCGAATCCTTTAATACACTTAAAAGAAAATTGACCGAGGCTCTAATTTTGATTGCTCCCGACTGGGACTTGCCCTTCGAACTCATGTGTGATGCAAGCGACTTTGCAATTGGGCAGTCCCAGTAAACAAAAAAACAAAGCATTTCCAACATTCACTATGCCAGCAAGACAATGATCGAAGCTCAAGCACACTACACTCCGACCGAAAAAGAATTTACATGCCGTATGTAACGCTTTTGAGAAATTCCGGGTCATAACTTCATTTTGTCCAAAGCATAGTGTACACAGAGAACCATTCTCTGTTAATATAAAAAAGAGTATCTCTTTGCTAAAAAGGATGCTAAGGCAACTGATGCGGTGGATCCTTCTCCAAAATTCGATGTTGAAACCAGACAAAAAGGAGCAGAAAATCTCGCCGCCGATCATCTCTCCAGACTTGAGAACCCTCACCAAAATGAGTTCGAGAACAAAGAAATCACTAAAACATTTCCACTCGAGACTCTTGGATCGGTTGCTCTTCGGTGATGAGAATAACCCAAGGTTTTGCCGACTTGCAAACTAACCATGCGGGGAACATCATTGTCCCAAGAAAGTCGACCCAGCAGAAACAAGTTTTTCAAAGAGTCAACATTATTTCTGGGATGACCCCTTTCTATTCAAGATCTGTGCTGACCAAGTAATTAGGCGTTGCGTTTCGGGGCAAGAAGCTTTTGACATTCTCAAAGCTTGCCACAGTAGACCCACCAGGGGATACTACGGTGCCAATTACACCGCTAAAAAGATCTTCGATTCAGGATTCTATTGGCCCACGATCTACAAGGATGCCCATGACTTTGTCACCCGATGTGACATTTGTCGAACGTCCAGGCACACATTTCACAACATGATGAATGCTTACAAAACTCCTATCTTAAGTTTTGGCGAAATCTTGACATTTGGGGCATTATTTTATGGGCAAATCTCGACTCAAGAGGGAACAAAATATATACTCATGGCAGTCGATAATATCAAAATGGTTTGAAGCAAAGCGCTCCCCACCAATGATGCCCAGTTGTTTTCAAATTCTTAAAACTCTCTTCTCCAATTTGGTGCCCCCCGTGCAACATAAGTGATCGCGGAAACCATTTTTGCAATGACCAGTTTCAAAGTCATGCTGTAAATATGAGTCCACTCATCACCTCCTCCACCGCGTATCACCCCACAAACAAGTGGGCATGTTGAGTATCCATCCGTGGTTTGAAAAGAATTCTGAAAGGACGTGGGCAAAAACCAGTGCCTCTTGATCGGACAAACTGATGAGCACTCTGGGCCTTTCCGTATAGCTTACAAAACACCCATCGATGCACTCGTACAAGCCTTGTATATGGAAAGGCAGTCAATCTACGATTGAGTTGTGAGCACAAAGCTACTAGGCCTTAAGCATACAAAATTTTATTAACAAAACCGCGTGATCACAGAAAAGTTAGCTCAACGAACTTAATGAACTTCGTGATCATGCCTACAAAACTCTTTTGACTATACAAGAAAACAAAGAGAATCCATGACTCCAAGATCAAAAACAGCGTTTTTAATGTCGGCGATCGAGTCCTCCTCTTTAACTCTAGATTGAAGATTTTCTCGGGAAAGCTTAAGACCCGTTGGTCAGGGCCATTCACTGTAACCCAAGTTTTTCCATATGGCACCGTCGAGTTATCCCAAAACTCTGGGCCAAACTTCAAAGTGAATGGTCATCCGTTATTTGAAACTCTAACTTTGGAGGGACATACCAACTGAGGTGTCCCGGATCCTCCAGACGTTCCCCATGTACCAATAAATCAGGGAACCGGTCAAGCATAACGAACCTTAAACAAGCGCGCTTCGTGGGAGGCACCCCATGCTTATCAGTAGTAGTATGTAGTAATAACTGTTTTTGTGTGAGGAGGCTTACATCTTCCATTACCCGTGTTTTGTCCGTGTTTTGTATGTCCAGGATTTCTCGGATTGTGAAGACTCTCATGCTCGCAGTTTCATCTTTCCTCACAAGAGATTCACATCACAGCTTCATGTTTGGGAATACCAATATCCAAATCTGATCGACTAACGTTTATCTTGGGCACCTTAATAAACGGCCTTAGATTTACGTAGGTACCCCTTTTAAAACATCGAGGACGATGTTTAGTTCTAGTATGGGGGGGAATCTTCGATTTGATTTTGCCTGCAGCCGTTGTTATCACGTAATCCCATTTTTACCACCAAAATTTTCGCAAAAATACCAAAAAAATGAAAAAAATTTAAAATTTTTCAAAAATAAAATAAGTGTTTTGTCACAGTTTTGACTTTCCCAATGGGTAGAATGAGAATAAATTTTGACTCGATCGGGCGTGTTGAGCCCTAGCTTTGTTCCTTAACCATTTAATAAACGAAAGTTTATTAGGCTAAGCTTTCGCGGATCCTTTTATTAGGGATTTTAAATTTGCGAAGAACGAAAAATGATAGTGTTATTTACAAGTAGGATGAACAAGATTATTTGGAAATCTTAAAAGCTTATAGGTATAACTTGTCATTTTTTCTCCCAGAACTCTTGAACCTTACTAATAAAACTGCTCATAATTTTGCTTTAACTTTAAACCGACATTTTCTAAAAAGAAGCTCTTTCGGAAACGAAAATATTCATCTTAGTTCAGCTTTATACTTGAGTTTCTAAAACGAAATTTTCTCTATTACGGAAAATATGTTGCAAGTAAAAAAAATGATAATATAAACTGTGGGCTGATAAAGGTTTACTGCATCTTGCCGGCTCACAACCGATGTTGCAGTCTTCAAAACAAAGCCCATAGTGAGATAATAAATCTGTAGGTGTTATCAATAAGAAACCGTCGTCAGACTAAGTCACTACATCTTGTCGGAGGCGTGGCCGATGTTGTAGTCATGTAAATGATGACGGTGTTATAGTATGTATATAGCAATAAATGAAAATTTAATGGTTAAGATTTCTTTTTCTAAACTCAAGTATAATTTTGAACTAAGAATAACTTGCTTTAAGACTTCAAAAGTTGTTGGTTGCCGTCGGTAGATTATTTCGATTAAGTATTCTCCGTGGGTTCAAAAACCTAGGCACTAGCTGATGAGGCTGGGACGTTCCGAGAAGAAAGGTCGCTACATGGAATAGTCCACACCAATGAGATCATTAAAATTTTGATGTTTACGTGCTTTGAGTAGTATTGTTTATTTAACGGTAAATCTAAAAATCCGGCTAAAAAGAGAGTATCCCGCTATTAACATTGCCAACATTCTCCTGGCGTTCTCAACCTGATAACCTAAAAGTCGAACTCGGCTGGGATCTATCGAAATATGCATGGTTGGTGGGTGATCTAGTCTTTTCCTCAGATTTCTTCAGAATATCGTATCCACATAAACTATGCTACTTTCTAAAATTGTCGATCTAAATTTAACTTAAAATTAAGCACAATCACACTAATTGAATAATTGTTGGGAGCAAAAAGTTGACAAGTCATAGTTATAAGTAGTGTTAGCATCTTTACTTGTACTTAACAGTGATTTCGTTTTTACGCTTAGTTTGGGACTAGTGAAAAATCGGGGACGATGAATTTATCCTTTTTGGACATCCGTAGATTATTCTATGGGCGCTTCTCATTCTATGATCCCAGTGTTGATAAAATATAAGAAGTCAAAGCAGGCAAGTTAAGAAAAGAAAAAGGAAAATCCAAAAATATTAGGGATATGTAGTGTACATATAAAAATGGTAAAAACGGGACTTGTCGAAGCTATTGATTCTTTAGTTCCCCTTAACGAACACTTAGCTACTTTTCGAGGTTATTAGTCGAGGGGGATTGAGATTCTTAGTTTTTGTAAATGTTTACTTCATAACATTGCGTGAGGACACGACAATACCTTAGTATGGGGGATTTTGGTATGTGCTTAATTACACATACCTTTTTCCATTAAAAACGGACTTAAATGACCAAAAATAGACAAAAACTGCCAAATATATGTTTGTTTTGCATTTGTGTTGTGTAGGAAACGGATATTCAGAAAAGGATGAAAAACAAAGCCAAAAACGACAAAACTGGGCACGAAATGGAAAACTGTGAAAAGACGAAGCCAAATCGAAGCCAAAAAATCAATCAAGTCAAAAAGTCAACAGAAAAATCAAACAGTCAAAGTCAAAGTCAACCCTGACAAAGTCAAAGTCAAGAGGAAGTCAAAATCAGAAGAAATATAACTTGAGGGACCAAAAATGCCAAACCTCTAAGTGTATTACAAGAAGAAAAAGACTACAAGGGTGAAATTTGCAATTTACTTAAAATACAAGTAGAGGGGGCAAAACTGCCAAACCCCCATACTCGTATTAACAAAAAGGACTAAGTTTGCAATTAGAGATATAAGGGTTGAGGGGCATTTCCTGCCAAACCCAACCTTGTATCACCATCAAGGACGAAATGTGCAATAAAAACATTATAACTTTGGAACCAAAGTGCAAAACCACCCAAATCTTTCCTGTTTTTTTATAACACATTTTCCCGCCAACCAAAACCCAAGAACCCCTCACATGTTTCCCCCCCTCTTTTACCCTGCAACCCTTCAACACCATGGTTAAACTCTTCGTCCCCAACCCACTAACTTACCCCAGCTATAAAATTACCAACTTGGCAATCCTTCACCATTTTCAAAGACTTTCGACGACTGTGAGGCTAGAAAAGAAGTACAAATGAATTTGGAGGCCAAGATTGAGTTCTATCATTTCCCTCACACAACTAGCAAACCTCTTAAGCCCCTCGCAGAAGAAGCACAACTTGAGAGACCCAAGACTTGAACTTTTTGGCTATAATAGAGCCCTTTGTAACCATTAGACATCTCATCTTTTAGCTTATTTTCAGTCAATTTTAGCTTATTGTAATCTTTTTTTAAGTCTTGTAATATCTCTTTCAGTTTAATTAAGTTTTGAAGTTTTTTAAGTTAAAATCCGTATTTTAAATTTCAAGTCTTAAAGTTGTTAATTTGTTCAAAATTTGGTTCAAAAGCTTTTATAATAGCTTAATGTTAGGTTATTAGCAGTAATTAACCAAAAGAATAAAGTTATTTAGTTAAAAACAAAAAAAAAGAGAACAAAAATACGACTCAAAAAAAAAATACACACTGAAGTTGGAAGATAAGCCAATTATAGAAGGGCTTATGGACAATACCAGCTTATCTTTGATAAGCTGGAGCTTGTAGACAAAGCTTTTAATAGCTTATTAACCCTTGTTTAGAGCAAAAGGGCCTTGTAAGCCCTTTTTCTTTCATTTAAACTTATTTTTCTTGCATTTGCTTATTTTCAGCTTGTTAGTGCTTATCTCCTGTTCCATTGTGCTTATTTATGCTTATTATTGTTGTTTAGGGCTTTAAAAAATAATCTTGTAGTTTAAAATCTCATTTTACAAGTTTTTCTTAAAATCTGTCATAATTAGTTTCATAACTGTCATTTCTTGGTCTGCTTATTTAAGTGCTTATTTGTTGTTTCCTTTAGCTTATTTCTACTAATAATGCATGTCTAATAAGTTATCTTTAAGAGTCTTGGCTTAAATCAACCATCTCAGCCCTAAAAAGTCCAATTCAGAAGTTAAAGGGGTGTTTGGGTTAAGGACCCAAAGTGGGTCAGTTCAGGTTAAAAAAAACCTTTTGGGTCGTTGGCTACTTTGGCCACCTTATTAAGGTAATTTTAAGACTAATTTTCAAAAGTTTTTTTTAAGTCTAATGGTATTTTCAAGTATTTTCTATCAAACGCTTACAACCTGTGGTCAAAAAACAGTTTGCAAGAGCTTATTGGGTTAAGGCTTTTTAATCTTGTTTTTGAGATTGTTTTGGTGACAATTATAGGTTTAAAATGCAGTACTAAAGTCCTTTGGTTTTCCAATTGTCCAAGCAAAAATCTGTCAAGTATTTCTTGTTAAATTTTCATAGTCAAATCTGTCACTTTTTCAATTTCAAATTTGAGTCACTTAAATTAGTTTTTAGCTTTTGAAAATTGGTGCACAAGCTCATTAGGAGCTTGTGTCTATCTGTTTTCACTTATTTTTTATTTTAAAGTTTATTTGGTGGCTTATTTTTAAGCTATCTTTTTGTCCCCTTTTTCCTTTCAAATCTCCCCTGGTGCTAGGCAGTGGTTTTCAAACCACTTATTTTGGCTTATTTGTTAAATTTAGTTTAAGTGAAGTGCATTTTCAGAAAGCTCATAAACTCTTTAATAAGCTTTAGGAAGCTCAGACCTTGGGAGACCCCCTAGCTAGCTCATTTTTAAGCCATAAATAGCTAAATTTGTCATTATGTATGCAGTTTAGGATTTGTAGTTGGAATGCTTATTGTAGCTTATTAGCTTTAGCTTAGGGTTTAATCTTGTTTTTACTAGATCATTAGTTGTAAGTTAATCCATTAGTTGCTTTTTCTTTATTTTCTTGTGCTTATTTAAGCTAGCAGCATTAAATTTTAAAACTAGCAGGACTAACTTAAAAGTTAGTACTGCTAGGTTCATAAGCTCATTGTGGCTTATTTTGAGGTGCTTATTGGTGTTTCAAACCCCAAAATAAGTGGGGCTTATTGAAGCTTATTGGCAAATCTCCAAGGCTATGGGCCCCACTTGGCCTCAAGAACAGCTTAAAGAGCTTAAAATTAAGCCCCCAAAAGCTGTCCCAACTGTTTGCAAAACAGTTTTATAAGCCCTTTGGCTTATTCCATTTTTTTCCTTGCTTGTTTTTGATTTTAAGCTGTTCATTTGAGCTATAAGTTATGGCCCTTACAATTTTGGCCCCATTAGTATAGTTGTAGCTTATTTGAGCTTATTTAGTTTAAAAAATTCTAAGTCATAGTTAAAAAAGTGTACACTTAGCTTAATAAGCCATTATGTCACTTTTAAGCTCATTTTCTAGCTTATTTATAAGCCTTTTGTAGAAAAAAAAAAACAAAAAAAAAAAAAATAAAACAAAAACTTGTAGTTATAAAAATTGCTTATTTATAAGCCCTTTTTAAGTTTGTTAAAAAAAGTTTTCAAAAAAAAAATAAAAGGGGAAAGTGGGAAGTCAGGGGTGAGCAAGACTCGAACCCCCGACCTCTACCACTCTCACCCTTTATAAACACAACACAACAAACTACAGCAGCCGTCCGATGGGTTTACTCCTGTCAGACCCCTTTGGGCGCTTTGGTATTTAAAGGTGTTTTGCCCCATTAAGCTTATAAGCTGTTTGGGCTTATTTGACAGCTTATTTGATAAGCTGGTCAAGCTAGCTTATTTTTTTTAGGACCGTCACACTTTTAAGTATTTTTTTTTTAAATTTTTAGATTTTTATAAAATCGTTTAGTATTTTTTTGAAATGTCCTGGTCTTCCACACTCATAACAAATAATACCCTGCTGATTCCCAACTGGAGCCCTCTGAGTGTTTGGAGCAATAGCAGCCCTACAATCCCTAGTCTGATGTCCAACCTTCTTACAGTTTCCACACCTCATAGTACACAACCCTTCATGGTGCAACCTGCACTTATTGCAGTAGGGTAGTGGCCCAGCATACCCCTTTCTTTCATTGTTCCCAGCCGTATAAGCTCTGGCCACATTCTGCCCACTAGTATTTTGCCTCTTAAACGGCGGTTGCTGTCCACGGTTATCCCTTAGGTTACTTTCCATCCTCCTCTTATTCTCAGCACTCCTTGAAGCATAACCCTGGACCTTCTTGTCCATCAATGGGTTAGCAATGCGTATATCATCCTGGAGTCTGGCTGGATTCGCATCAATCACATTCCCTTGAATGTTGTCCGGTAAACCTCTAATAAACCTCTCCACTATGTCTCCTTCATCAGGGACCATTCTAGTACACAACAAAATCAACTCCTGAAACCTTTAAGTGTAAGCAGTCAAGTCGTTTCCTTTCACGGTCAGATTCCATAATTCAGTCTCCATCTTTTGGATTTCATTCCTTGGACAGTACACTTTTGTCATCAACTTCATCAGTCCAACCCAATTCATGGCATATGCCGCCTCAACACCAATGGTTCTCTTACGAGAGTTCCACCAAGTCAAAGCACTATCCTGCAGTGTGCATGAAGCATATTTCACTTGATACTTCGATGAACAATTACTGATATTGAACACAATCTCCATCTTCTCAAACCAACGGGTCAATCCAACAACACCTTCAGCTCCTGAGAAATTATGTGGCTTGCACTTCAAGAAGTCTTGGAAAGTGCACTCTCTAGCCACCGGCATGAAACCTCCATAGTTTATACCATGATTCCCATTTCTATTTCCATTTCCGTTTTCCCCATTCCCTCCATTTCCATTTCCTCCATTTCCTCTATTTCCATATCCTCCGTTCTCGCCTTCTTGTTCATCCACATCCTCATTCAGGGGTTCAAGGGTCCTTGCGGCTTCACGAGCCTCCATCTCTTCAGCTACTCGGTGGTTAACCAATTCTTCAAACTCTTCACGAGTCATAGACGCTCCAGATCGTGTGTTAGGCATCTTCCTACAACACGACAATATAACGCTTGGTAAAATTTCTAGGTAATGCGAGATTACTAACGGTATTAAATAAAATTTATGGTTAATCACATAGAAAATACACGATCAAAATACATATTCACGGAAATCCCATAATGCATGACGCAAGAGCATAAGTAAATCAAATCATGACATCATATCATAGATAAATATCAATTTCATATCATCGAACATTAGTGATTACATCACAACGTTTCAAAATACAGAAAATACGAGTTCTAACACTACGGTCATCACTAAATGCTACTACTCAATGCTGCAATACTAACGAACATCTCTAAGGACGGTAGCCCATGTGCTTCCTAGCACACGCCTCAAGTCTACCAACTCTCACTCGATCATAAAATCAAAGTCGTCGCATCTGCCTCAACTCTCTCTGCATACGTGACATGCCGCGCTGGAGTCGGTCAACTCTCTGACTCTCAACACTCGCGGTGCCTCTAAGCCTCATGTTATCCCTCTCCAACTCAGCAATCCTCTCAGTCAAAGCAATAACTGCCGACTCAACCCCAACAATCCTATGTCCCTGCTCTCTCTGAACTCCCTCAATAGCATGTATACGATGGACTGGGATAACCTGAGTGTGATCATGGAACCTTTGAACTAAATCTCCCAATATCTCATACGTAGCCTCTACTGCTCCCTCCTGAGCAGGCTCAGGAATATCCTTTGGCATCGCAGGATGCGTAACCCTCTCAACTCTGACTTTAACCGGGCCTCTCACACCCGTCTCTGTCTCATCTCGATCATCAGCCTCAATCCCTATATCCCTAAGAGCATCTGCATAAGCAAAACACTCGTCAATCTCTGCCTGAATCTCTGGATCACTATCCTGCTCTAAATGAGGCTCATCACTACCCCTGATAATAGCATCATCCCTCAAACTAGTCTCTCTAGGATCAACCTATACATATGCCGAATAACCAGAATCCCTAACTCTCTTAAGCGATGGTATCAAATTTGCACGGACAGGAGATAAAGCTCCAGATACAGGTGATAATGCAGGTACAGATGTCATAGGGGACCTATGATTCGTTGTATAGCACACACTTATATAGCAACCCTAATACAGATTCTAACCGAATGCCCTTGACCAAGGCAAAAGGTCAAATTCCACAAAAGGATAAAATACACAAGATAGAATCAATGATAAAAAGATTCCGAAAGAGATATTCCCGGGTCGTATGTCCCAACGAGGCTGCAATTGAAGGTAATCCTGGTTTGATGAGAAATTGAATGATGGAGAATATTTAGATATGATGGAAACACTGATATAATTACAACTAAAATTAATTAAATAAAACCTAATTTAATCTACGGGAAACAGATATAGGAAATGGGGATCTTAAAAACTACGGGAAACAAAATTAGTTATAGGGAAATCCTAAAATTAAATCTATACTAAAATACGGGGAACAGAAATTTTTGAATAATGTGCCGTTACCGGTTCTTATGATGATGACAGGTGACTGAAGAAGGACAGTTAATTCCGCTTCAGGAAGGTTTTAATCACTTCTGGTGCTCATCTTTGATCTAAAAATGTACCCAAGTGTAGCGAGAGTAATCGTCCACAATCACCAAAACATATCGCTTTCCATTTATGCTAGCAATTCTCATTGGACCACACAAATCCATATGAAGGAGGTGTAACCTCTGCTTAGAATTTGGGACTGGTTTGGGTGGGTGAGACGCCCTAATTTGCTTTTTCCTGCTCCTGAGGAGGGACAAAGATAGTTCGATATATATTTGAATTTTGGAAGACCGGATTACAAGAACCTGTTTTTGGCAAGGATCATTGAAGGTGTCAAAATTGAGGTGGGATAAAACGTTGATGCCATAACCATGACTAGGTAAAGTTGCTCGAGCCAGAGGCAAATTGGGATGCAGAGGCCATTTTCATGAGATTGATGGTGTAAAGGTTTGAGTTGAACGTTTTCCTTTTCACAAATCAACACCATCTAGATTTCTGACAAAACAAAGATTCCATCTGAATAGCAACCTCTAAATCTGAATCACAAACTGCCCAACCGAGAACAGAATGTGCCCAGCCTCAACGAAATAAACCTGTGATACAAAATAATTTCCCCATTGAAGATCACCGAAACCCAGAATTGCAGCAACATGATCATTTCCAAGCGAACGTTACAAAAACTTCAAACGAAATTGATGAGAAGCTTTAGATTCCCGGTCCATATGCTGCTTTGGCAGCAACCCGAGTCGACGCAGCCAAACCAAATTGGATAACCTGCCAAAGAAGAAGTATAATTTTTGGAAACCGTTTGATTTTAGTTCCGAAAGGGTTAGAAGTACAAGCATTATCACCATTAGAGCAGTCAGGTTGACTCTCAGATTCACTGGATGCGATTATTTTTCCTTTAATGTCAAAAAATCTTCAGTTGTGACCACCTAAGGCAAAATCTAGGTTACTGGCTTAGGTGAAGCAAGTCTTCGATGGTAACCCTACTTTCTAGGCTTTTTGACGTCTTTGGCTTTGTTTCTTTTGATTTTTCCAGTGTTGAAACATTTGCCTTTTGTTTCTATGCCCTACGAGAATTCTGTCATACACATAAATAAGCATACAAACATCCATATTAGCAGTGAATTAACATTGCTTACACATACCACAAATAACTTCAGATTGATCATTTCGAGTATCAAGCTTAACGAATTACATTCAGATGACATATGTTTCTTATTCTTAGAAAGCATTAAATTCCTAGGGTGATCTTCTACTTCAACTTCTTTATTCTGATGCAACTACTCTTAGACGCAGAGGGGACCCTATCATTCTTTATATTGCTCCTAGGCTGTGGCCTTCTGGTCTTAGTAGTGATGTCTACTCCTGTAGAAGAGAAACCATTTTGAGTCAGAATTAACAACTTTCTTAGTGACGCATGAGTTGTGAAACGGTGATTGAGTTTTCCTATACGCTTGCTCTAACATTGTAGGACATACTTTTCTCCTAAGGCTTGAAAGGATTAATCCTAAACAATTCCTGAGAACAATTCACATTAGCAAGCCTTCACAATTTTTGATTCTTGTGGGTGTTACCGATTTGAAGTGACAGTTTGACAAATCATTCCGACTCAACAACCTTTTTGAGGAACCCATGTTTTTAATGATGTTTGTAATGTTTCAGATTGAAATGCATTTGTTGTCACACACAAGGTTTTTCTTACGGGTTCAAAGACGGTTTTCCTCTCGGTTGATGATTTGCAAACTAGTATTCGTAAACTCGTACCTTTGGTGGTGTCCACTTGTTCAGAAACTTAATTATCAAAAAACTGGGGCTCATAGCTTATCATTTTCATAGATCAGTAATTCTTGTAATTTGTTTTGCAAAGAGTCAATTATTGATTTAGTTTGAGCCACTGTCAACAGAAAAAGAGTCAAACAGGTTTTTGGTATGTGGTCTTAAGGTGAGCAATTTTCCTTTTCATAATTCCGAACCTGAAACTCTAATCGACATTCCTCATTTTTCAATTTTCTGAGACAAAGGATAAAGGGTAATTGATACACTTGGAGTATCCGACTTTAACCCTTGAGATCTCCCAACTGAGTTGCAACCGTTCGATTTGGTGTTGCATGTCATTATAAGCTTTATCGTACGAATTTTGTCAACTTTGCCATTCTCACACTTTTTGACCACCAATCATTCCAAAGATTTTTAGCATGTTCATTCTCCCTTTTTAATGATTACAATTTTCAAGACGTCTTTCGTAACGGTCAAGCTCAGTTTGGAGATTGATGATCTACAACCGAATGGAATTTGCACAATAACATAAAAGTCTTGACTGACAACTGCTCGTCAAGAGACACTCAATTTCCAATTCCAATGTCTTGTGCTTAGCAAGAGATTCATCAGCTTCTTTTGCAAGAGATTTAAAGTCTCGAACAAATTTAGCTGCTTCTTTCAAAAATTGTATTTCAAAATTTTGAAGTCTAGAATCCACTTGGTTTGATTATATGGAAAATTTTTCTTCGTAGTTTTTGTGAATCTCTTGATGAGCACTGGACGACCATTGTGTAGTATCTACAGTCAAATTCTATGTTTGACAACACGTTGAAGAGTCACAATGTGCTTTTTACTCATTTAAATTTTTCGTGCAACACTTTAGAGTAGTGTCATCCAAAATTCTTCAATTGGTTTGAATCGATTTTTGAAAACAGTGGCCGTTTTGGAAGTATTTACAAAGTAACACCGCTTCCTTGTGACTTGGCCGTTTTGAGAAACAAAATTCCCGGCAAGATTGATTAATCTTTGTGTAGTTTGCCGATTTATTTCTTTGTCCAATTGTTTCATTTTTTGGCGACTCTCTTTGAAGTCTCTAGAGCAAAGTTGCAGTGTCTCTTCCGAATCATGCACACAGTGAGGATCCTGCTTTTCATAACACTTTGCCATTATACAATCATCTATTGTTTTCAGCTGAGCATGCTTGAGATTAAAAAGGAGTTTGGATAACCCAAAAGCCATTTTCTGTTCGGTTTCGGACAAACGAGTTCTGGCTTAGGTGAAAGCCATAAGCAAACGTTTGAGAATCGATTTGACGGCCGTTTTAACTCATAAATATTATCTAATTCTTTATCTTATTCTCAAGTGAATTTGTTTATCAAGTAAGCTCGTCTTCTGCGTAGTTTGAAATCAGACTTCAACCTTTCTTTTCTCAAGAAGAAGAAGAAACATTGATTTATCCGTTGAAAGTCTGTTTACTTAAAAGTTGAAATTTCCATCATATCAAAGTCGTTATTGTTAACCGAACTTAAATGAAGAGCAATTATCTTTTTTGTAAAACTTGGACTTGAATAAACGACTTTTGATAACACCTTTCAAGTTTGTCATATTTTTCTTGACTAATTTCAAAACACTTTTCTTGATTTTTATATCTAGCAAGCACAGTGGTCAAATCAATATTTGTTTCTTTCATTTTCTGATTACCAGTTGACCTTTTCAATCTATCAAGTGCCAAAATTAATATAAAATTAGATTCAAAGTAAAGCACTGTTTCCTCAACAGTTGCAAGATGTTGATCTACTGTTCCCCCCTCCTTTCCACACTCAAGAAATCAAAATAACATTACTATGCATTCGTTGTTCTGGTGTGGTTCCGGAATGGTTTCAGTAAGCCAGTCTAACGCAATCCTCTTGAGAACATATTAAAATTATTTTTCCACCCCCTTTACCCCCCCCCCCATTTCATAGCAGTGTCATAGTTGTGTACCTCAACTGATCCGTCTGAATCATAGACGGGAGCCTTGTCAGTCTGAGTACCCGATGTCGATGCTTGCTGCAAATTAGCCATCAAAATGCATTTGCATATTGACATTCCCCAATTTTCATCAAGATCTGCAATCAGCAGCCTCAAATCAACTCTATCCGCTTTGGAGTTGGATTCCTGCTATCTTCCTTTTGAGCATCAACAACTGAGTCGGAAGATAACAGCCATCCCTTCTTCCTTGGTCAGACTTGTACAGTTCCAGGCAAGATGACCCCCATCCTCTGCAGTTGTAACACCTTATCTGATTACAATTATTCCCATTCGCATTAACCCTCAACCCGAGCTGCTACAACATTTCCATTCCCATTTGGGATTCGATTAGTAATTCCAGAACAACAATTTGCCCATTCTGAGTACCAACAGTTCTGACACCCTGATCTGAACTGCATCTGAACAAACCTTATTCCCACATCTGTACAGTCAAATTATATATACCCGGTGTTTTGATACCCAACGTCTGCCCACATACTGTCTAAACTGATTCCCACCATTGGCTCCAACCATCGCATCCTTCTGTCTGACCCATTGTTCATATCCCGGTTGAGCCAATCTGCCAGATTACGAGGTTTGAGTGAAATGCTCTGGTTTTGTGTTGGTGTTGAGTAGTTAGTTCTTTGAATGCCTTAGCCATACTAGAACGAGTCGCCATGTTCATCTGCTGTTGTGGATCTCTGTGAAGTCTTCAGGATTTAGCATTGGTTGTTTGCATGTAGTTCTGGTTGATTGAGGTTGTGGTTATAGTTTTATGTTTGTAGGGATGTGGTTGTTGCATGTAGGTACTTAGGTGATGGTTGATCTGGAGTAAACACTGGATAGTTGAAAGATTGTTGGAATTTGGCCATGAGTGCTAGCATCCATGGTGTTTTTGGCAAGTCGTTCCCTCTTGATCATCAACCTCTTTTGATTGTAACATCAAGAAATCATACAACTGAGTTGTAATTGTCGTATGCAAGTCCTTTCGTTTGTGAACAATAGTAAACGTCCGACTCCATTCTGTGTTGTCAAGTTGTTTAGGAACGTTGAGATTACTAGCAATTCTTCAGGAAAGAGTGTTTGATTCCTTAAAATCATTCATCAATTTTGAAAAACGGTGTAGTAAAAGGACTCAATCGAATTCCCCATACAGATGAAGAAAACCTTTCCCATTCATTAAACATCTTAGCCTACTTTCATGAATTCCAATATCAGAACCCTTCAATCATTTGTTGCACACGTAACCAATTTCCTGAGCAAGTTTCACAACTAACAACAGCCGGCATAGATGTCCTTAGGAAGACCGCGAGAAGAATGGTCTGAATAGCTTGATCATCCTCTTTCACATCAGTTTAATTTCTGCTACTGTGAGTTCATCATCGGTTGTTGTATGAAACGTTGCAGGAACAGTACTACACGATCTGTATCACCTGTTCAAGATCATTCGTCAGACATAAGGACCATTCATAATAGGAGTTTAGATTAACATTCCATTTGGTCTACTTCTTAGCATACCGAAGAAAAGTGAATGACCAGGAACATAGTCTCTCTTTGTTAAGCATAGGGGGGGTGGTTTTCATAACCAGGCAGCATAATGATCTTGTTGAGCTTTGACTTTGCAAAAATGATGTAAAATGATAAACACAAATGATCTTTAGTAGGTAAAGTGATTTTGTTTTGGTAAAAACGATTTCAACGGGATTTACAAATCTTGAATATCCGAGAAAATGACTCAAGATTATTCGGCGGGATTTTTACTAAATCAAAGAAAAAAACTCGAAAACAAAAAAAAATAGACTAGTTCGGTCCTCCGCTTGTTCGGATCCTAGCGCTAGTTTCGGTGCAAAGCTAGTTCGGATATTTGTATTATGATTTTTTTCCCCCGGTTCCTACTCAGTTCGCGTGTAGCTATTCGATCAACCTACTATCGGCCGATCTTCAGCCTTGTTCGGTTCCTTCGCTATTCGATCCTTTGCAGTTCGGTTCTTCAAATCGATCGATCGACGCTTGTTCCGATCCGTGGCTAGTCGGGTCTTCAAACTCTCGTTCTATTCGAACGCTTGTTCGATCGTTACGGGCTATTCGGTTTCCTTCGCGTCGTTCGAAGTCGACGCTAGTTTCGAACCCTGTCGCTTCGTTTCGATTCGACGCTAGTTTCGATCCACGATGATCGATCCGCTCATTCGAACCTATATATAAAACACATACGATCGAATCTTCGAAGAAACTACATCGTATCGAAATCTCGAAAAAAGCAACCGAATCGATCCTCGAAGGATGACTCGTACGACATTAAAAAATCCTCGAAGGAATTACATGGTTCGAATCCTCTAAGGATTACCTCGTCGAAGCCCGCTACAGAAATGTCAAGTTCGCTGACCCTAATAACGATCGACCAGTATCGAACCCAACCCACCACTCGTTCAACATAACAGCTAGTTCGACCCAAACAACGTATCGAACCTTGTTGAAGAAAAAATTCTCTTCGTTCGGTCCAAACAAGAACTTTAACCCCGTCCTTTTCTTCTTAGCGACCTTGTGAAATTCACAACAACCACAACGAACTACGAGCACTAAACCACAAGCACTAAACCACAAGGTTCTTGTATAAAAAAATTATAAAGAAAGATATAATGAGAAAAAAATTCGAATAGAAAAAAACAAACAACAAAAATTAATAAGCCGAAACAATAAAATCTAATAAGTTACCACGAACAAATCACTTAACCCAACCTTGGCTCTGATACCACTTATTAGGATATCATTTCATCACCTCAAACACAAAAATAAGAAAAATAGATTTTAGAGAGAGAAAGTAAAAAACAAAGAAAAATGGTTACTTGTTCATGAAAGAAAAATGAGAAGCAACACCCTCTCTACACTTGGAGAGGGCTTTAAATAGCTACAAGAGTGGACTATTCTTGTGGGCTTTGAGTTGGGCCGGCAATGTTTGGAAAGCTCGAATGCAGTCATCGGAAAAGATGAATGGAGTATTCTCTCAAGGAGATGGTCATTGGTCGGGATATATTTGAGAATCCTGAATGAACCCGCTCGGTAAAAACCGTGCATGCACCGAGAAAACTCCTAATATCCTTTGACGGTGGGTGGATGAGGTAATTTGCAAGACATCGATTTGGCTTTGTCAACCTCAATCCCTTTCCTTAGAAATCTTATGGCGAGGACAATGCCCTCTTTGACCATAAAATGGCTCTTCTCCCAGTTAAGACTTAAGTTGGTGTCTTCACACCTTTGAAGCATGTGGTCTAAACGGGAGAGGCAGTTTTGGAAAGAATTCCCAAAGACCGAGAAGTCGTCCATAAAGACTTCCATCGTCTTCTCAACCATGTCATGAAAGATTGCTAACATACATCGTTGAAACGTGCCTGGAGCATTGCATAAGCCGAAAGGCATGCGACGGTAGGCAAACGTTCCCTTATGAGGGCAAGTAAAAGTAGTCTTCTTGATCACGGGGTCAATGGGGATTTGCATAACCGGAGAAACCATCGAGAAACAGTAGTACTTCATTCCTCGCTATCTCTCAAGCATTGTCTCAAAGAACGGTAAGAGGGAAGTGGTCTTTTGCGGGTGCTTCCTTTTATAACTTACGATAGTCAATGCACACCCGCCATCCGGTAACCAAACGAGTTGGAATCAACTCATTTTCCTCGTTCACTACCACAGTCATTCCTCCCTTCTTTGGTACACAATGTATCGGGCTAACCCAGGGACTGTCGGAGATAGGGTAAATCAATCCAGCTTCGAGAAGTTTTTCAACCTCCTTTTTAATAACATCGTGGATTTTGATTTACACGTTCTTTGATGTTGGACCGCATGGTGCATAGGCCCTCCTCCATTAATGAATCTTGTGGGATACAAAAATTCCGGTTGATACCCCTGAATGTCAGGAAAGTTTTCAAGCGTAGGAGCTCGCTGAGGGACTTTAGCACCTTTATGAGAGCGGATTTTTCCTCAACAATCCAATCTCTTAGCAATAATACGGCAACTTGTTGTCGCCCTCCAAAAATGCAAGACTCCGAGATGGGGAGTGCAGTTCTGAGTCTACCTCAGTAGTGGTTCATCAACGGAAGAAATTGGCTTGTATTAGTTCACAGACCTTAAGCTCAGTTCGGACTTCTGGGAGATAAGTTCCTTGACTTTGAGGGTAAGTGTGGAGGTTCACTATTCAAGATGGCATCTAGAATAAGAATGTCCCCCTCAGGATCATAGTAGAATGTAATAATATGCTGGACAATCCGGAATCATCTTGCTAGACCAAGGAAAAGTCGGCTCTTCGAGAAGCAAGAAATCACTATCCCCAAATGGAGTCATGGGGGGGGGGGGGGGGGGGGGGGGGGGGGGGGGGGTAGGCGAAGAAGTAGAATAATGGATCATAACACGGAGTGGAATTTCCACTCGCGATTATATCAGTAAAACCAAGAACTTCTTGAGAGTAATTCCTCACAAGCTCATCCCCACCCCCCCCCATATCAATGACGCAAACTTTTGCCGGTCATGTGAGTGTAATTGGCGATTATATCTCGACGTCGATCCAAATTGTAAGTGATGGCTTCACATCCTATTCTAAGAGTTACTTCACCCCTTGTGCACATCAATCAAAGCACGACTGTTTTAAGAAGCACCTCCGAGAATTAAAGGGACTCGGGGGTCTGCCTCAAAATCTTCTACAAACCACAAAATCGGCGTGAAAAGTGAAATACACCACTTTTAACGAGATGTCTTTTGCCAATCCCATTGAGTTTAGAAATTGATCGATCCGCAGTTTCGAGTGTCATGCCAGTTGAGAGTAAGATCCAGGAAGTGAAAGCTTTTATCCCAACTGAAAATGGCATTAGATTAATGCTAGCAACCGTGAGATCGGCTAATGCTAAGCATTCATCCACCCTGGAAATTCACAAGGAATCAGGAACTTGCTGGCTCCAAGATTTTCTAGTAACTTGTTCAAGAAGACCGCCGAACAATGTTCATTCTCGAAGTTCGAGCTAGACCAGGGTTCATTGGAAGTTCGGAGCCACATCAGTAAGTTTCTCTTTATTTCCCAAGTAAGTTCTTAGAGTCGAGCGAATTTGGGCATCAAAACAAGAGCATCCGTAAAGTGCTAATCATCGAAACTCATCTCTTTGAAATTTCTAGAATTTGTCAGATGTTCATTAGCTTGATTACGGCTTCTTTTCACATATCCACGCAACGAAGGACATGAAAGAAACTGAAGGTTTGTGTTTTGGCACGGGAGCAACAACATGGAGCAAACAATGGCTCAAAAACTGGAGTTGTGATTGGTTCATGGACCTACCGAGGTGGACGGGGTGCGGTACTTTTGTGAGCAAAAGGGTGCAACTTGGTCCTTTGTCACCTCGGTATTTGGCTTCTCTACTGACGAAGTAGGAATTGGAGTCCTTGAAATCATGCAACTCCGCTTCGGTAGTGATAACCCTTTAATTCTCTCTAGGTTAGTAACATGTGTTGCCAGGGAGTGTCCCTGACCCTGAAGTAGAAGCGGTATTGGCAGTTAGAGAAAGCAAACTTAGCCAACATATCAGTCAGATTTTGCCATTGTGATTGTTTCAATTATGTTTGTTTTCGATTTGCATGCGTCTGACCCCTGGTTTTGGAGGTTATTTTGCATGTTTCTCATGATAGCATCATTAGCCTTGACGTAGTTGTCAAAATCGTTCTTGGTGACACTGTGTGTCTGAGGAACGGGGGCTTGATAAGCTGGAGACTGATTAACCTGGGGTCTATGAAGTTGATTCTGACTGAAATTGGACTGGTTAAAATTTCCACCTCTGTTTTGGTTGAAATTGCTCTCCCGGTTTTGGTTAAAGTTATTCCCCCGATTGAAATTGTTAGCATTATTAGCTTGAGAGTTCTGAACGGGTGGAAAACCTGGAGGCTAATATAATTGCCACCAATTTGAGTCGGAAATTGGAGCTTACTTGGTTGTAATTAGCTGCAGCGGCTTGTGACACATAACATTATAAATGTATGTCCCGATAAACGTTGCCATGAGTGGCTGGACAGTCTGATGAGAATGGGCCACCACCACGAAATAACACGAACTTTAGCTCAACTGCTTTGACAGGTGCAGGAGCTGGAGCAGAAGCTTGGTTCTCTGTCTAAGAGCCATGCTCGAGGAACAATATCCTTGAAGTTCAGGCAACATCATATGAAACATGCTTGGGTGGTGAAGAGTTTGTACTTACCTTGGCAAAACTGCCTTATCTCGTGTTTGACGAACTTTGGACTTGTCTTCGATGATATTTAAACATTCGCTAGGCATTTTTTGTCCAAAAGTTTCCGACCTGCTGCGGAGTTCAATTGAATCTTGATCATTAATGTTCAAAAGCATTATAGAATGTATCCAAGTTTATGACAATTCTGGAGAATCTCCATGGTGTGGACATGCCCTAAGTAGATCATTGAAAACGATCCCAAGCCTCATAAACGATTCATCGAACCTTTTGCTGAAATCTGTGATCTCATTGCGAAGATTCGTCATTTTAGAATGAAAAAAGGGAAGAACTGATTGAATGAATTTGGATACAAGATCGTCCCAAGTTGAATGGATCGAGGAGGTTCTTTTTCAAGCCAAATCGGCTGCTCCCTCGATAGAGAATGGAAAAAGCATAAGCTTAATCGTAGCAATTGGAACATTGGGGACCCTCATTGTGGAGGTGATCTTGTTGAAGTAACGGATATGAGCATGCGGGTCTTCTTTGTCATGACCGAAGAACTGTTTGTTCTGGACAAAGATTGATTACCCATGCTTCAGTTCTCGGAAATTGTTTGCACAATTTCACAGGTCTCCACAATCGAAACAAATTCTTTCAATCTTAATGTGTTGTTGAGACGATTCGGGCATTGGAACAAGAATCTTGTTTTTGAGTTTCTCTTTTGAACAACAAAAGGCTGAAGTGTGCAAATTTCCACAAGCCGAACATGCTTTAATCGCTTTAAGGCGACAATCGAATGATGTCATAAGAATTAAATAGATAGAGGGATAAGGAAAGAATTAACTGATACGAAGAAAAAGAAGATTATTTTTGGTTTTTTCGAATTTATTAACAACATATTTCACAATTGGACAAAATCAGATAGACAACTTAAACCTGATAATCAATCTTACTTCACGGTAGCTCTCAGAATGAAAAACGCACAGGTGAGCGGAGGAGTAGGAATAGCGCGAAGCTTATTTCTCCTTTCGGGTCGTAGTTCCTAGGAACAACCCTCCTTAAACCCACTTTATAGTTTGTTAATCAGAATGAGGTGAGCCGTATATCGTAAGTGACACAGAAGGCAAGTTTTAAATCTTTAGTTCGATTGGGAACTCAGTAGTTCACCGGAACTTATTATGATAATACCTCAGTGGAGAATATTATATTTTGGTATTTTACCAATTAGTGAATTTTATTTTTTTATGGACAATTTTTTTTTTATATTTTTGATTTTTTTTGGTTTTTTAATTTTTATATGATATGTATTAATAAAAAGAAAAGAAAAATATTTTTGTGTTTTTTAATATGATATATTAATAATAAGACAAGTTCAGATCAAAGTCGGATAAAAATCGTAGCAAATGCCTCCCCGGTGCCTCCCCGCAACGCGCCAAAATTGATTCGTTGTATAGGCACACACTTATATAGGCAACCCTAATACAGTATTCTAACCGAATTCCCTTGACCCAAGCAAAAGGTCAAATTCCACAAAAGGCTAAAAATACACAAGATAGAATCCAATGATAAAAAGATTCCGGAAGAGGATATCCCGGTCTTAATTTCCCAACGAGGCTGCAATTGAAAGTAATCGCCTGGTGTGATGAGAAATTGAATTATGGAGAATATTTAGATAATGAAGGAGAAACACAGAATTAATTACAACTAAAATTAATTAAATAAAACCTAATTTAATCTACGGAAACAAAATTAGTTATAAGAAATCCTAAAATTAGATCTATACTAAAATACGGGACCAGAATCAGTATCGGGGAACCTAAATACTAAAATTAAGAAATAAATGCTAAATTAAATTAAAAATCAAAATAAAATTCTAATTTAACTTAATTGAAAAATAAAGAAGCACTAATTAAAACGGAAGGCGTTTGAATGTAAAACGAAAAGAAACGGTAAAACGCACTTGTATAACGGTCTAGACTGAAATTCATAAAAAATTAACCTATACAAAATTTTATATTTTCCTAGACACAAAATGACAAAAGAAAATTTTTATAAAAAGAAAAATATATTTTTTATTAATTTTGATTTTTAATGAATTTCATTAAAGATTAATAACTAATTAAAACTAAGTAAATAGAAAAAGACAAAAAATAAAAGTTATAAAAATTCTGAAAAAATAAAATTAAATAAAGAAAAAGTTAACAATTCTAAAAATATAAAAATGCCCAAATTTTACTGAATAAACTAAAAGTAATTAGACTAATTAAATTTTAACCTAATTTATATTAATTAAATTAAATAAACTAACAAAAGTTAACTATAGGGACTAACAGTGAAAGGACAGCAAGGACTAACGAGGTAACAACATACTAACAGTGGGGACTAACAATTATAACTATAAAAGACAAAATTACACAAACAGTCCCTGAAGTGGACCCCGATTACAAAAAGGGTCCAAAGTGCTTATTTGACAAAAGTCAAATAAGCAAACTTGTAGAAGGGCTTATGGGGAGTCTTTTTTGTAAAAGCACTTATGCTTGAAGTTAACTTAATAAGCTAGAAAAGTGAGCTTTTGGGGCTGCAAAAGCTTATTAAGCTTATGAGCTTAATTTTCTTTCTTATTGGGATTTAAGCTAACAAAATAAGCTAAAACTTATGGGAAACAGTTAATAGGGAGAGGGGAGTCCTAAATAAGCTAAGGTTTCTAGAATAAGCCCTAAAATAAGCTGGAAATGACTTAAGCTATAATGACAGTTTTAAAAGAAAACAGAAAAAAGGCCTACTTTAAGCCTAGAATAAGCTACTTAAACATAAGAATTAAGCTGCTAAATTTTGGGGACTTACAGGGTATCTATTAAGCTACATTAAAAAGCAATAAAATCCTAGAGCTTAGTTATGAAATAAGCTAGAAAAGTGGGGTGAAATTAGGTGCTCAGCACCAGGGGAGACTAGGCAGTGGCTTAAGGGGACTTTTGGGCTTATGAAAATAAGCTCTTAAGAGCTTTTTAGCCAAATCCAACCACAAACAGATTTATATTAATGGCTTCTTGGCTTATTTCCAAAAAATGAGGGTCTAGAAAACAATATAAGCTGCTGATATTGTAGCTTAAAATTGAGGGTTCTTTTAAAAAATGCAAAGCCAAACTTTGACTTATATTGTCAAGGTAAAAGGGACAGCAACAAGGGGCTTTTGAAAAGAGCTAGGTAATCACTTAAATAAGCACAAACAAGGTGTGCTTAAGCTGCTTAAGCAGCTTAAGTGGCTTAGCTTAGTTTGGCTTATGGTACTTTGACAGAATACAAAAGATCTTAAAAAACTAATTTTTTTACTAAAAAGTTTGATTAAACTAACCTAAATAAGCCCACACACTCAGCCAAAGTTGGCTGAGTGAGTATGACCCATTGCAACACCCATTTGACCCATTTTAAGGCTAAACCAAACACCCCTTTAATTTATAATTTCGGGTTTTTTTGGCTTTTTTAGTGGAGTAAAAGCTGAGAAATGTTGTTACAAGAGAGTCTTAATAACTTTAACACATTTTTAAACAAGTTTAAACAGATTACAAAGGCTTAAATAAGACTTTAAATTTTTGACAATGGCTATATCACAAAAACTCTTAACTTTTATTAAAACTGAAGATGTTACAACATAAAACTTTTAAATGAACTGAATTACACTTAAATGCTTAAAAGAAAGACTTGGAATTAAAATTAAACTAAAAACATAGTAAAAATGGTGTGTGGTCTTCGGCTTGCTCTTTTTTCTTTTATAGCAGCTCTAAGCCTTCTTTGTTCTTGGGATGAGCTTGTTGTGAGAGTACAAAGCAATCCTAGCCCTTGTTTGCAAGTTGTGTTACTTCTGGCTCAATCTCGGCCATTGAAGGGGATCGGGTTGAGTGGGATTGCCAAGTGGAAAAGTTATAGGGGTATTGGGTTGTGGGAAATGGTGAGGGGTGAGCTGGGAGATGTACTAGGGGGGTGGTTTGGCCTAGAAACCATGGGAGAGGGAGGTATGGGTTTTGGCGGTAAACGGGTTGAGTACAGTTATGGTTGCAGGTTTTAAAAGGAAAGAATGGGGAAGAGGCAAAAACAACCCTCATACTTTCTTTCTATTTTCATTTCATTCTTGGCCCCTTTTTCAGTTATAAATAGGTTTAGAAAGTGACAAATATGGTCCTTGTCGTTTTATAACAAAAGAATTAAAAGAGGTTTTGGCAAATTGCAAAAATGGTCCCTCTGGTTTTTATAACTAAAAGAAATAAAAAAGGGAAGTTTGGAAAATTGCAAAACAGCCCTTGTGTTTTATTTTTCTATTTTTTTCTTTTTAAAACAACTTTCAAACTTGGCATTTTTGGCCCTTTTCTTTATTTTTTTTCATTTTTAATTATAAAACAAGGTTTTA